>SNQJ01S0199902.1:2405-17026 GCA_010110895.2 Picea sitchensis | reverse complement strand
AAAATAAAAAAATAAAAAACCTACAAACCCTAACCGTGGGCAGAGAAGGGAATATGTCTCCTTCTTACCATTGGCCACACCCTTCCAAACCTTGGCCGTGTCAAAATCCCCCATACTTTCATGGTCAAAATATCCAAGTCAGACTCCATATTTCCACTTAGCAACATCATCAAACAAGCAGAGCGTCCACACATAGAGCGCCAAGGGAGAGCCCACGAAGGAGGTAAATAAGTTTGGGGTCCATGGGTTTTGAACCCACGACCAACCACTAATACAACACCTTGAAGAATGGTCCTTCTACAAACATGCCAAGCCACGACCAACCACTACACGTCAAGCCTACAACTTGAGGAATGGTCCAACACCAATGCGTAACCATAATACTACAAGGAGGAGGGAGGGAGGTGCTCACAAAAGGCACCACTCTGTTCACAACGCGCTAACAACCAAGCTAGCACCCAAGCTAAAACCAGGCTCCATCGTTTTACATAAATACAACACCAAAAGCCCTAGATTAAGTGTCGTAGTCTTGCCCAAGCACCAGGAAGGAGGATCCCACGATGGGCATATGTTCTATGCTCAAAGCCCCACCGAATTTTAAAATCCAATGACCATGACCCAAGCCATGAGGGGCAGCTTCTCAACGAATTTTAAAATCCAGCGACCACCAACACATAAGCTATGCAATAACCAACACAAGCCCAGCGCACAAGCTCCAAACTTCCAAGGGTAGCCTTTGGCTTACATCATCCACCAATGACCACCACCATTTTGCAAAAGCACAACCCAGTGCCCAAGCACAAAGATCCGGCTACTCTCCAAGTTTGCAAGACAAATTCCAACACAACACCAGTTTCAAGTCACAACATGCAATGCCTAGCGCTCGAGTCTAGCCCTTAGACTACAAAGAATTCTATAGTCTATGCATAATCATAAAAGAAAAAAAAATGGATTGGGTCGAGCCTTTAGCTTCCCTGGCCACGACTAAGCATCAGGCTTTACACAAAACCAAGATTTAAGCCTTTGAGAAGGATACCCATAGGTCGGTGGTTATTCCCTAAGCATCAAGCCAAGCCTGCCGAGAGGGAGAGTGTCACACACCCACTACAACAACTTAGATTTTTCATCTTTTTCTTCGAGACTTCTATGGGGCCTAGCGTAGACCCTCTCTTCCCTTATCCTCCTCCAAAAGTAGGCCTTAGCGCAAGCACCTTTTGTAACTCGCGAGTCGAGAATCAAGACTCTCGACTCCCCTTTCTCCAAACACCAATACCCAAGATGCTATATGGGTATGGATCCCTCCTCACTAATTCCTACTACATGTAACTATAGGCTAGGCCAAACACTAGCACCACTCACAACCTCGCTAGTTGAGGTGTTGAGCTCTCATGCTCCTCCTTCGCGAATCCCCGAGACGCGAGAGTTCAATGTTGTGTGGACTCTACCAAAGCAACGTGCACATGCCACTAGTCAACCTCGCTATAATCTGCTCACAAGTTGTGTCGACGCTTCCCGTTGCATGAGACCTTGGCTCTTGCCGTTTCACGGGCTTAGCGATCAAGGTGTAGCTTCTTCATCCTACGAAACCCCAAGCCACGATAAGTCAACAGTGGGTTGACTCTTTCCCAAGTGACACATGTCCACCACCGGTCACCCGCTTCCTAGGATAAATACTAGTGCTACTCGCATCTCATGACTTTGTGAGTTGGAGTGTTCATCCCTCATGCTCCTCTTTCACGAGTTCCTGAGATTCGATAAGTCAACAATGGGTTGACTCCTTCCTAGGTGACATGTGTCCATCACCTGTCACCCGTTCCCACCTTTCTCTAGGCACTTGTTGTTATGCCACCTGTCAACCACACGGTCCCCACTTATAGATGGGTCACATATTTGCATGATCCCTCAATGCTCAACACTTCACAACTTCTACAATCGAAAAGAAACTCCCTCAAGTTTCGAACCACCGATAGGCGATAACCACAAAAGTTCTGATCCAACGGTTCTCTCATGCCTTGGATCCAATGGTCACAATCATGTCGTGAGCTCATGAATCATGAGTTCATGTAGCCCTACCCTTGACCACTTCAAGTCACGAGTCAGTGAAATGCTACTCTCCTGCCTATACAAAGGCTAGGATCGACGGTCAATAGGGCTCCGTCAAATCCTTGGATCTACAGTCCAGGATCCCATTGCTACATGCGAAGGCTGAAAGGGTCTAGGTGTTAACGCCCGCGCTCCTTCTCTAGATCCATCGGTCTCAACAAATTTGGGGTATTCCTGAAAGGATTCTGACCATTCATCTACCAAATGATAGGGTATTCTCTCTTTCTATAATTGGGCTCGCTGTCCCTTCTGATCTTGAATCACGAAATTCAACTTCTCGGGGCTTCAAACTCCCATGACTCCGAGACCTTAGAGACCTATCCTTTCTTGCATAAGGTTTCTAGACCTGGATCGCATGAACCTTCAGACGATTCTTGGGCAATCATCCTAAATCTTAGTCGAGTCTCTAGGTAAAGGTTTGGCATGGTTCCAAGGTTTATGGGGCAATCCCTGGGGAAGAGTACTCTTGAGGGGCCTTCCCAGAACATTACGAGAGTTAAGCAAACAAGATTATTCTCAATGGAGTGAATTCATGCCCCAACCTTAATCCTTTATATAGAAACCGATTATGGCATGTAAGCATACACAAGCATCCATTATTTCCAGTCTAACACACCAGGAAATCATTCTACACGGAAATTTTTATGGGCATATAAACATAAGCATGTATTCATGATATTCAGTTCAAAATACAAGGTATAAAACACTTATCAGATCTACCAGGAATGATGCAACTACTGAGAGGGATGCTCATTTCCACCCAACCGTAGGCTCAGTGACTCCAAATGGATTTACCACTAGCCACCCCCGAGCTAGACCATGATGCTTTGAGGTTCAGTCTCCTACTTCCAGCTCAACAGAAATCAACAATGAAGGTTACTCTCCTTCTCCTGATGAAGGAAAATAATCCAGGACAAAGGTTACTCTCCTTCTTCTGGTGCAGGAAAATAATCTAGAACGAAGGTTACTCTCCTTCTCCTAGTATTCATAACTCCCTGCATTTCTAGGGTTTCTCCAGTCTCTTTCGCAATCCCCGTCGTGCGAACTGCTCTCTCTCCTACCACATTTCCTCTCTTGCCAATTTTTGTCTGCAAGGTTGCGTGTGGCATGAATTCCTCCATCCATGGTCAGGTCTAAGGGTTTTTATGGATGGGCAGTTCACCCCATCCCCTCATTAACTCTTGAGGAGCCTCCTCACCTACCAATCTGACAGGAAATCCATTCCAAGATCAGAGAGTTGCTTTGGTTTGTGAGCAAGTATAAACCAGTACAGTACTGGCTCGGTGGAAGTTAATGCAACCATTCCAAGTCCCTTCCACCACCTCTCATTAGCCATCATGGTCTCTTTTAGCACATTCCCCTCCCAGCAGTCACGAAACACATATTCATAACATAATTTACATTCATCGACCTTTTATACAAAGGTCCGTCAAGTCAAACATTCACATCTTTGAGTTTGCCATAGTTCTTGGACAATATAGTTATTTTTATAGACTGGGGGAAACATGGTGTTACAATTCCCTCCCCCTTAAAGGAACATCATCCTTGATGTTCTATCTATCAATATGAAGTGTATGTTCAGAAGTGAACAAAATCGGATATGCCTGCTTCATGGCATCTTCCATTTCCCACGTAGCCTCATCTGGGCCAAAATGTTTCCACTACACCTTGACCCGTGCAATGGTTCAGTTCCTGAGTGGGGTTTCCTTTCTGTCCAGTATGCATTGAGGTTATGGCAGGAATTCTCCCTCTGGTTCCACCTAGATCACATACCAGTCAATTATATAGTTAGAATCATGTACATGTCTCTTCAATAATGAAACATGGAAAACATTATGTGCTTTTCTTGTGGGAGGAAGTGCTAGCCTATGGGCTCTAAACATTATGTGCTTTTACTGTGGGAGGAAGTGCTAGCCTATAGGCTACAGGTCCCACTCTATCTAGAACTTCAAAGGGTCCACAATACCGAGGTGCCAACTTGGCACAAGCTCCCATCCTCAAGGAACTCTTCCTAGGCCTAACTCTGAGATATATGTGGTCTCCCGTCTTGAATTCTCTCAGAGTTCTCTTTCAGTCGGCGTAACTTTTCTGTCTGTTCTGAGCGACCTTTAGATTTTGTTTTATCTGAGTCACTTGTTGTTCCATTTTTTTCAACATGTCCAGTCCAATAGTAACTCTGTTCATGGGATTACTCCAACTGACTTGATTATTGCATGGTCTACCATAGAGGACTTTGAAAGGGCTCATCTTCAGGGATTCTTGGTAGCCATTGTTATAGGCGAATTCCACCAGTGGCAGGAAATCTTCCTACTTCTTGGGTTGATGCATTACATGCATTCTTATCATGTATTACAATATTTGGTTCACTCTTTTCGTATGTCCATCGGTTTGAGGATGATAGGCGGTGCTAAATAGTAATTTGGTCTCTAGACCAACCATCAAGGATTTCCAAAAGTTGGAAGTAAATTTCTTGTCTCTGGCAGACACCATCTCTTTAGGCATACCATGTAGTCTGAATATCTCCTTCATGAATATGCTGGCGATATCTATTGCCTTGCAAGTCGATTTGATGGGGATAAAATGGGTAGACTTGCTCAATTTATCCACCGCTACCATGATGGCATCATTCTATTTGGTCGATGTTGGTAATCCAGTGATGAAGTCCGTGGAAATGGTTTCCCACTTCCATTCTGGGATTGGTAGAGGTTGTAATAATCCTGCTGGGTGTTGGTGTTCTGCTTTAACCTGTTGGCATTCTATGCATTTGGCTAAGTACTCAGCTATGTCTTTCTTCAATCTAGGCCAACCAAATTGTTTCCTAGTGGTTGTGATCATCTTCTGGTATCCAGGATGACCAGTATATGGTCTTTTATGTAGTTCATCCATTATGAACCTCTTCAAGTCATCACATTCTGGAATATACAATCTATTTTTATAAGTTAGCAGACCTCCATCTATCATTTGGTATCCTTCATACTTTATTCTTGTGGGTTCTTGCTCCTGGTACGAGATCACGGTCTGGAAGAATGTGTCTGTTTCTTGTGCATTCCTGACTCTTTCCTTGACATTCGTCTCGCAGGTGCTCACCACTGCCAGATGAATTGTTTTCATACTTCTGCTAAGGGAATCGACCACCTTATTTTCCTTTCCCTTGATATGCTTGATTTCGAAATCAAACTCACTAAGAAGGGCCATCCACCTAGCTTGTCTAACATTGAGTTTTGGTTGGTCAAATAGATATCGCAATCCACAGTGGTCTGTCATAAGTACAAATTTTATTCCCAGGAGGTAATGCCTCCACATTTTTAAGGCGTGCACTATGGTGGAAAGTTCTAGATCATGGGTCACATAGTTGACTTTGTGCTCATTCAATTTTTAGGATTCATAGCAGACTACACTTCCTCCTTGCATAAGGACTCCTCTGAGCCCTTCCTTGCAGGCATCTGTGCACACGAGGAAGTTAGCTTCGAGATCGACGATCTTCAACATAGGTGTGTGGGTTAGTAAATGTTTTAGGGATTGAAATATTTCTTCACATTCTTGTGTCCACATGAATTTAGCTCCCTTCTTCTGGACGGCAGTGATTGGACAACCAATCTTGGAGAATCCTTTTATAAATCTCCTATAGTATCCTGCTAAACCCATAAAGGATCTGATATCTAAAATGTCCTTTGGGGTAGGCCACTCCATGATAGACCTGGGCTTGTTAGGGTCTACTACTACTCTTTCTTCAAATATGACATGGCCCAAGTAATGTATTTGCTTCTGGAAAAAGTCGCACTTGCTAAATTTGGCATAGAGTTGATGTTCTCTTAACACTTGAAGCACAAGTCTAAGATGTTCCTCATGTTCCTGTCTATTATTGGAGTAAATTAATATATCATCAATAAAAACTAGTACAAATTTGTCTAGGAATTTGTTGAGCACATTGTTCATCAAGCACATAAAAGTGGCAGGGGCATTTGTTAATCCGAATGGTACTACCACAAAATCATAGTGACCATATCTCATCCTGAAGGCAGTTTTGTGGATGTCTTCACCCTTGAATCAGACTTGATGGTATCCATATCTCAAGTCAATCTTTGAGAAGATGGAAGCACCTCCCAATTGATCGAATAGGTCATTGATCCTGGGTAAGGGGTACTTTTTCTTTATGGTTACCTTGTTTAGTTGTCTATAATCTATGCATAGTCAGAGGGTACCATATTTCTTCTTTACAAATAGAACTGGAGATCCCCATGGAGACACATTGGGATGGATATAGCCCTTGTCCATCATTTCTTTTAGTTGTAATTTAAGCTCAACTATCTCAAGTGTGCTCATCCTGTAGGGTGTCCTAGACACTGGCACCGCTCCCAGTGCAAGTTCTATCGAGAAGTCAATGTCCCTTCTCAGTGGTAGACCTGGTACCTCTTCTGGAAATACATCTCTATATTCTCTTAGTGTGGGGTGGTCTTTGAGGCTTTCTTTTTCATCTTCAACTAATTCCAACACCTGTATCGCATAAAGTAGACATCCCTTTCTACAATACTTTCTCATTTGAAGGGTTGATATTCGTCTCACTGAGACAGGTTTTTGGATCCCTCGAAGGGTTATCCTTCTTCCTTCTTCACCTACACATTCTAAAGTTTTATGGTAACAGTCCAGTCTAGATTTATATGTGGCTAGCCAGTCCTTTCCAATCAACATGTCATATGATCCTAGGGGTAGTATGTTAAGGGTTGCTTGGGTGGGGAATTCACCCATAGTGAATTGGCAAGCTGGTATGACCTCTGCTACCTTTCTTTTGGTGCCAGTGGCTAACTGTACCAACCATGGCTTGGTGTGTTTATGTGGCTATAATTTACACTTATCAACAACCTTAGGAGCTATATAACTCAAATTTGAACCAGGGTCAATTAGAATAGACACTAGATGGTTGGTGTTCATACCTTCCATCTCCACCACTAAAGCTTGGCGGTCAACTTGTTTATTATCCAAGGCTGCATAGATTTGCGGCACACTCCTGGCCACATCATTGATGGTGGTAGCTTCTTGAACATTGTAAATTCTTCAATTGTTCTGTTGTCGGTGCGGGCAGTCCCTCAGTAGATGTTCTTCTCCACAACCCCAAAATTTCAAGGGTTCTCTCTTTGGGTTATCAATCTTTCATGGGGTAGATCCAGAAGGTTTATTTCCACTCTGGGAGGGGAAATTCTGCTAGTGTACACTTCAGGTTGGGAAGCTCATCCTTGATTCCTTTTTATAGTTTTTAAATCTTGGGGATTTAAACCCCTTTTTCTGGAATCCCGAACTATTCTTCTGCTTCCAGTTTTTGCGAGGTTCTTTCCGATGCCCCAGCTATTCCTAACAATATCTTGCCTTTCGGATAGTGTCTTATAGGGTCTTTGGCTCGTCAAACTCAATCCTGTTCTGATAGTCCTTAGGTAGTCCACTGATGAATCGTTTCACCTTTGCCTTCTCTACTTTGATATAGGGTACGTACCTCAGCAATTCGAGGAATCTGCTGACATATTCCTCTATGGTGCGTTGCCCCAGTTTGAGTTCATAGAATTCTTTAGTCTTTTCGTCGAAATACTTTTCTGACAGATACTTCTTTCTGAAGTATTTCTCAAACCATTCCCAAGATAGGTCCTCTTCGTGAATCCATTTTACATTGTTAAGGTCTTCCCACCAAATGGAATCCTTTCCATTCAAGTTGAAAGTGGCTACTTTGGCCTTCAAGTTTTCTGAGAAGTCATGAAGTATAAAATACTTCTTTAGTCCAAGCAGCCAAGCCTCCGCTTCCTCCCCCTTCTTTATTTCACCATCGAAAGAGGGTGGTTTGGCCTTCTTGAATTCTTCGAGATTGTGACTTTTGGAATCCTTTCGCTTCTTCCATTTTCTTCGGGAATAAGAACTAGTTTTGCTACTAGAAGATCCCTTTGAGTCGCCAGTTTCCTTCCTAGAGGAATCGTTCGACGCTTGTTCCTTATCTCTGGGGTGGACCTTTCTCGAGGTGCTATTCCCAGTGTGGCCACTTAAAAGACCATGTTTTCATTTCTTAGGTGGAATTTGACTTTTCTTTGTCTATCGCCGGTCTGCATGACTAGTGTCAGGCTCATGCTGCAATTGTCTTTGTATGTCGGATACAATCTACAACAAGACTGCATTAATTTTTGTCTGCTTCTTTTACTCTTTTACCAACCCCTCGTTGTCGGCCTTGCAACTCTGTAGTTCGACCATGAGGCTTCTCACAGTCTCATCTAGATCGAGAGGGGTCTCTACCACTCTCCTTTTGTCAGAATCTTCGTCTTTGTTGTGGGAGCCATCCCCCACTTCGTAGTGCATCACCATTCTATGCGTCTGCAGTTTCCCGTGGTTGATCATCCACTTGTTGTGCAAGAAAAACACTTATTGTTAGTTAAAATTATGTTCATTGATAATCAGTGCATAATTCATATTTTTCAAATGCATACACACAATAGGAATTTTCATTCTTAACTTCGGCTTTTGCTAAAGGAGTTAAGATAGAGGGTTACTCCTTTTAAGAGTACATCAAATGGAGTTTCTGCGCAACTCATTCTTGAGCCCAAGCAGGCCAAGTGTTGTAACCATGCTCTTATACCAATTTGTCACACACCCACTACAACAACTTAGATTTTTCATCTTTTTCTTCGAGGAATAGAATACTCGAGACTTCTATGGGGCCTAGTGCAGACCCTCTCTTCCCTTATCCTCCTCCAAATGACCACAAGCTGGCCTTAGTGCAAGCACCTTTCGCAACTCTCGAGTCGGGAATCAAGACTCTCGAATCCCCTTTCTCCAAACATCAATACCCGAGATGTTATACGAGTATGTCTCCCTCCTCACTAGCACCTGCTACATGTAACCGTAGGCTAGGCCAAACACTAGCACCACTTGCAACCTCGCCAGTTGAGGTGTTGAGCTCTTGTGCTCCTCCTTCGCGAATCCCCGAGACGTGAGAGGTCAATGTTGCATGGACTCTGCCAAAGCGATGCGCACATGCCACTTGTCAACCCTGCTATACTCTACTCATGAGCTATGTCACCACCACCCATTGCATGAGACCTCGGCTCTCAGCGTTTCGTGGCCTTAGTGATTAAGGTGCAGCTTCTTCATCCTGCGAAACCCCGAGCCACAATAAGTCAACAGTGGGTTGACTCTTTCCCAGGTGACACATCTCCACCACTGGTCACCCGCTCCCTAGCCTAAATACTAGCACTACTCACATCTCATGACTTCGCAAGTTGGAGTGTTGAGCCCTCATGCTCCTCCTTCGCGAGCTCCCAAGATACGATAAGTCAACAATGGGTTGACTCCTTCCAAAGTGAAATGTGTCCATCACCTGTCACCCGTTCCCACCTTTCTCTAGGCGCTTGTTGTTATACCACCTATCAACCACGCGGTCCCCACTTATGGATGGGTCATGTATTTGCACGAGCCCTTAGCGCTCGGCACTTCACAAATTCTACAATCGAAAAGAAACTCCCTCAAGTTTCGAACCCCCGATAGGCGATAACCAAAAAAGTTTTGATCCAACAGTTCTCCTGTGCCTTGGATCCAACAGTCACGATCATGTCGCGATCTTGTGAATCATGAGTTAATGCAGCCCTACCCTTGACCACTCCAAGTCGCGAGTCAGTGAAATTCTACTCTCCTGCCTATACAAAGGCTAATATTGATGGTCAATACGTCTCCATCAGATCCTTGGATCTACGGTCCGGGATCCCATCGCTACATGCGAAGGTTGAAAGGGTCTAGGTGTTAATGCCTGTGCTCCTTCTCTAGATCCATTGGTCTCAACATATCTGGGGTATTCCCGAAAGGATTCCAACCGTTCGTCTACCAAATGATAGGGTATTCTCTCTTTCTATAATTGGGCTCGCTATCCCTTATGAAATTGAATCAGGAAATTCAACTTCTCGGGGCTTCAAACTCCCACGACTCCGAGACCTTAGAGAGCTATCCTTCCTTGAATAAGTTTTCCGGACCCGGATCACATGAACCTTCAAAAGGTTCTTGGGCAATCGTCCTGAATCTTAGTTGAGTCTCTAGCTAAAGGTTCGACACAGTTCCAAGGTTTATGGGGTAATCCCCAGGGAAGAGTACTCTTGAGGGGCCTTCCCAAAACATTACAAGAGTTAAGCAAACAAGATGATTCTCAGTGGAGAGAATTCATGCCCCAACCTCAATCCTTTGTACAGAAATGAACTATGGCATGTAAGCATACACAGGCATCCATTATTTCCAGTCTAACACACTAGGCAATAATTCTACACAGAAATTATTATGGGCATATAAACATAAGCATGTATTCATGATATTCAGTTCGAAATACAAGGTATAAAACACTTATCAGATCTACCAGGCGTGATGCAACTGCTGAGAGGGGTGATCCTTTCCACCCAACCGTAGGCTCAGTGACTCCAAATAGATTTACCACTAGCCACCCCCAAGCTAGACCACGATGCTTTGAGGTTCAGTCTCCTACTTCCAGCTCAACAGAAATCAAGGAAGAAGGTTACTCTCCTTCTCCTGATGAAGGAAAATAATCCAGGACAAAGGTTACTCTCCTTCTCCTGGTGCAGGAAAATAATCCAGGACGAAGGTTGCTCTCCTTCTCCTGGTATTCAAAACTCCCTGCGTTTCCAAGGTTTCTCCAGTCTCTTTCGCAATCCCCGTCGCGCACACTACTCTTTCTCCTACCACATTTCCTCTCTTGCCAATTTATATCTGTAAGGTTGTGTGTGGCATGAATTCCGCCATTCGTGGTCAGGTCTAAGGGCTATTACAGATGGGTGGTTCACCCCCATCCCCTCATTAACTCTTGAGGAGCCTCCCCACCTACCAATCTAACGGGAAATCCATTCTAGGATCAGAGAGTTTCTTTGGTTTGTGAGCAAGTATAAACCAATATAGTAATGGCTCAGTGGAAGTTAACGCAACCATTCCAGGTCCCTTCCACCACCCCCCATTAGCCATCGTGGTCTCTTTTAGCACATCCCCCTCCCAGCAGTCATGCAACACATATTCATAACATAATTTACATTCATTGAACTTTTATACAAAGGTCTATCAAGTCAAACATTCACATCTTTGAGTTTGCCATAGTTCTTGGCCAATATAGTTATTTTTACAGACTAGGGGAAACAGGGTGTTACAGAGAGTGCAAAGTGGAGAGGCAACATAACGTTATGCAAATGTTTTGTGTAGGGTTTGGGGATGGAGAGTCAGGGAAGAGTGGGTGTAGGTTTGGGAATTGGGAGCGGGGAAGAGGGGCACGTGGGCCTCATGCGACGACCCACGATGCCAGACTTTGATTTTTTTATTTTTTATTTTTTATTATTTTTTTTACTTATTTCATTTTTTTTTATCCGTTTGGTTTTAAAAAAAAATTTAAACATTGTTATAAAAATTTAATTGGTAGTATATAATGTAAAGTAATTATTTTAATTATTTTAAAGCAATTATTTGTAATGTAATATAAAGTAATATAATGAAAATTAATTAATGTAAAGTAAGTATTTTTACTGTAAATTCAATTATTTTAAATCATTATTTAGTGTAAATTTTTTAATTTTTATTTTTTAATTTGATTAATTTTAAAAGTTTAAATTTTATTTCATCTAATGATATTAGTGATTAATTAACTAGTGACTAATTAAGTAGAATGATTAATGAATTAAAGTGAGTAATTAATGTTAACAATTAAGTACATATTCAATGATTACGGTTAATGATTAATTATGTACAAGATCACATTAACTGGTTTTAAAAGAAATTTTGGAGGGGGCGTCATGCATGCTAAGAAGGTAAGTTAGAGAAATTGGCGAGTGTGGTACAATGCTAGCGTAGCTACCAAGGAGAGAGATTCAATATTTTTCTTAGGCGAAGACATCGAGCTTAGAGGATTTTGACCCTCACCTAACCACATACCCTAAAGAGAGTAACGTATGTTTAGAGACAAGTAAAAAAAAACTTATGCCTAACCCTATGTTTTCAAGTATAAGTTGCGCGAATGTGAATTGCCTTAGACTCTTCCCTGAAAAACATTTGGTTGATGCATATTCGATTGTTCTAGATGGTTAGGAATAGGGGAAATCGAGGTCGAGGGGAATCATCACAAGAATCATCAACGCCGCCACCACCATCGCCTGAATTAGCTCTCATTTTGCGCTCTTTGGAGGCTATAAATGAGACTTTAAAGGGGCATCAGCCAACAGGGACTGAAGTGAAGCCCCCACCATATGGAATGGGTAACCCTGAAGCATCAAGGGATTCATGGGGAAGGCCTCCACCTGAGGACATCACTAGAGAACTACAAAAGATCAAACTTCCAGAGTTTGTCGAGGGTCGTGCTAGTGAACGTGCAGAGGAATGGTTAGAAGGAATGACAGGATGTTTCACCTTAAGAGACTATGCTTCCACATCAAAGGAGAAAATAGAAATCTTTCAGTTGAGGGACAGTTCCTTCAATTGGTGGGGAAACCTAGAGAGGCAGTTGCACCTTACCCCAAACACCGTCTCTTGGGAACTTTTTGAGGAAAGGTTCTGAAGGAAATATCTACTAGCTTACTACAAGGAACAGCATGTGGGAGCATTTCATGCTCTAGTACAAGGACATAGGACCATGTAAGAGTACGAGATCAGGTTCATGGAGTTGGTAAAATATGTTTCATACATGGATAATAATCAACGACAAGCATAACTCTTTGTCTATGGGTTAAACCCTAATATAAGGGCCATGCTACGGATGTGGAAACCGTCTTCAGTAGCAGAAGCAGTTGAAAATGAACATTATGCTGAGGAACACATGAGCTTAAACAGAGGTATGAGATCGAACTTTCCACATCATTTTGGATTCGTGGGGAAGGCCCCTAGGACTTTATCTAGGGGAGGGAGCTCTAGGTCACCTCCTTATGGTAATAGAGTCATGCCAAGGATAGTTGCCACATGTATTTCAATGGCAGCGAGTGCAGCATCCCATTCATAACCAACGACGCAGGTAGGTCCATGACCTTCCCAGGGAGTAGCTAGTAGGGATAGGGGTTCTAGGGGAAGGAACTCATTTCAGAGACTGTCATAGAGCAGTGCGCAGGTTCCATCTTGTGTTACATGTTGGGGATGTGGAGAGCCCATTTACCAGTGTGTCTACCCAGAGTTGCGAGCAAGATTTGTGCATAGAGAAGAAAAGGCCCCAATGGGAAGAGCAAGTGGTAGCCACCAGATTTATGCAGCAGTTAATAATTTCCAGGCAGAACATCAATCCGCGGTGATGGAGTCGCCAAGTACGCTAAATCATATCAATGTTAAAATTTTATTTGATTTTGGTGATACAGATAGTTTCATTTCACCATCTACATTAGAAAAGAGTGGGTTGGCAGCCTACGAGCACGATGACTTTAAACAAGTCGAGATAGCTTCAGGGGAAAAAAAAGTGGTAGGACCTAGCATTCATAATTTTCTAGTAGACCTGGGAGTCTATACTACCAGGCAAAAGGTATACATCACTACTCTCGGGACGTATGACCTAATCATTGGAATGGATTGGTTAGAAGCCCATCGAGCTATGGTAGATTGTTTCACAAAAAGGGTGCTTTGTGTTGATGATGAAGGAAGGCTAGTAGAGATCCACGGTGTATGGAGAAAGGTGTCTCTACGCTTTATCTCAACTATGAAGGTTAAGTGGTGAATGAGGCAAGGGCGTCAACTTTATGTAGTGGAAGTAGTGAATGAAAGGAAAGGACCCTCCTTGGATCAGTACCCAGTATTGTCAGAGTTTAAGGATGTTTTTCCAAACGAGTTTCCATGGTTACCTCTTGAGAGGGAGCTTTATTTTACTACTGAGCTAAAACCTAGTGCAGAACCAATTTCCAAGACTCCGTATAGGATGATCGTGCCAGAACTTTGTGAGATGTAGATGTAGTTAAAAGAACTACTCAACTTAGGGATAATAAGGCCCAGTGTCTCAGCTTGGGGTGCACTAGTAATTTTTGTGAAGAAGAAGGATGGTTCCTTATGACTATGTATAGATTACAGGGACTTGAACCATGCTATAGTGAAAAATAGGTACCTAATGCCACATATATATGATCTCTTTGATCAGATGAAAGGAGCAGCGGTATTCTCAAAAAATGATTTGTGATCAGGGTATCACCAGTTAAGGATTAAGGAAGGTGATATTTCTAAAACTTCCTTTCAAACTCGGTTTGGGCATTACAATTTCATTGTAGTACCTTTAGGATTGACCAATGCACCAATAGTATTCATGAGCCTAATGAACAGTGTGTTCCAGAAGTACTTAGACTATTTTGTACAAGTTTTTCTAGATGATATCTTCATCTATTCCAAGAACGAAAGAGAACATGAGGAACACTTGCGAGTGGTGTTGTCCTGCCTTAGAGAGAATATATTGTATGGGAAGTTTTCGAAGTGTTCCTTCTTCCAGAAAGAAATTCACTATTTAGGTCATATCATTTCCGGTGAAGGAATCTCTATGGACCCAGAAAAGGTAA
>SNQJ01S0199901.1:6022-17026 GCA_010110895.2 Picea sitchensis | reverse complement strand
TGTAATTATGGAAGAGGGTGGTTTATTATTACACATTACCTAAATTTCGGTGAAAGATTTGCTGACAAAGTGTCCCATATAATTTTTTATTTATACTTTTTATACTTAAAAATTATTGTAATATAATTTGTTTTAATTTAATTTAATTAAATGTTTTTTCTTTTGATAATTATGTTTATCTGTTTAATTTTTTATTTGTTTGTGTTTTTAATTAAAAATGTTTTTAACAAACAAATAAATAAACCTAGTACTGGTACTATGTTTCCATCCTTCGAATCTATGATAAAATCCCACCACGAACTCGAAGTGGGCATGAGGGGTGAATATATGCCAAATATAGACCAAGGGGATAAGTAAAATAAAATCGGACCCATGTGATGTCAACACACGTACAAACAAGTGCCACACAATTACTTTTGACGATAATGTGATTGTAAACCGTCATCAAGGGATTGGATTGAAGCATGCTTACCCATTGATCTATAGAACCCCTTTTTCTAAAGTAATTGCCACATTTTAATAATGTTCAACTAATCTATTATTTTCTCAAAGAATATAGTAAAAGTTTACTCATAGAATGTTCTTCAATGAATCTTTGATTCTTCGGACTATAGAACACAATTTTTCATCCTTCAGAGAAGATCCATGGATGAAGTATCAGATTCATTTTTTTAATCCCCCAGTATGTGAAGTTGTTGAACCTAATGACTACTTGCTATCTGAACCCCTTTTAACAAGGCATAAGCCTCCACTTTATTGTTGGAGGCTTGACCTAAACTCTAAGAAAAAATTGAGTTCCATTGTTCCTTTGGGAAAAAAAACACCCATCTTGCTCCTGCCACCTCATGGTTTCTTTTTGAAGTTTCGTTAAAGCATAACATGTATGCAGTCTAAGAATGGAGCCAATTCTATAACTTAGAAGGGGAATATTGAAGTTGCGAGTGTAATCTGGGTCTGGCTTAAGAGTGAGTAGAGATCTGCAAATGAAATATTTGAAACCATAAGTCTTTCTGCTTGTCCAACACTTGGGGTTGAGAGAGCTTAAGATGACAAGAGTTAAAGTATCTAGATAGTAAGGAAATGGCTATGCCAACTACCAACCTTGAGAGAGAATATTCCCCTTTGAAGATTGCTCTATTTCCTGAAATCCAAATCTTCCAACATATGAACTTTGGAAGTGCCAGTTAGAGTCTTTTAAAGATGGAATTGTGGAGGAAAGACCCTTGGTAATGTGATTTCCATCTACCAAGAAGAATCCTTATAGAGGTTCGCCAACTAATTTTGTGGTTGAGCTCTTGTAATACGACTTTCCAAACTGCCCTAGAGAATTCACGTTCTAAAAAAAGGTGTGAAGAAGATTCACAATAAAAAAACATAAAATGAACCTAGTAGGACCTTGAAAGCCCCTCTTGCACAAATCTTCATCAATGAGGATCTTTCCTTGAGCAAGGGTCCAACAAAATATGTTGATTTTCGACAACCCATCCAGATGCCATATATTGGTCCAATATCTTGACTTACAGGGTAGCACTAGTTAATGAACAAGAGCTTCATAACCTTTATGGATAGAGTAACCCTGATCTCCCCATCCTCTTTTATCTGATTCCTCCACATGGCGGTTGGATACCCCTTGAATATTAATAATTAGGGTGTGTGCAAAGTCCTTTAATTGAATAGGGATGTCCCCAGGTCCCAACCAATCCATGTGCCAGAATATTTTCACCAAGAAGAGATATTAAAGAGGGAATGCATATGTTGAGCTTTCAACCACTCATGAATAGGGTGAAGAGAGGGATATTGGATCAAAGGGGTCTTCCCCATAATACTATCTTGCCATAAATCGATGTTTCTGCCATTTAAAAGAATCCAAGTTAAAATACTTTGGAGAAGAGGGAGGGAGGCATTGAGTAACTTCCAAATTTGAGAACCACATTGGATCGTTGGGGCTTTGTCAAGGCTGCAAAGTAGATCTCTTAAAAAATATTTAAAGAAGAGAGATTTTTCCCACCACTTATTCTTTCCCGTGAGCATCATCCACAACAACTTGGCTCCGAGGGCAATATTCATCAACATTGGATCCTTTAAACCCAAGCCCCTTGTGCACCTTTGGGGTGTGTGCAATATTCTAATGGATAAAATGGAATCACTTATGATTGGACTTACCCCGTTTCCAAAGAAACTTCCTTAATTCTTGCGCCTAGGAATTTTTTATTCCCATCAAAGCTAGTAAGGAGGAAAAATGGAATATGGTAAGGTTGAGAGAAATAACTTGAGAAGAATAAGGTGGGTCATTGGGTTAAGCCATTATGCCCCCAATTGCTTAAATTTCTATTTTAGTTTTTCGAGGATGTGATACCACAATTCCGAAGAAATGGATTGGAGACATAGGCATTCTTAGATATTTAAAGGATAGCCATTTCAACACAAATGGAAATCGAAGAATCCTGGCCACTGCTGAGAGAGATCTCGCACTAACATTCCAAGCGTAAAGGAGAATTTTTTCACAATTCACCAGTCCCCCTCCTCCCTGAAGCTTTTGTGAACTGGTCAAGGAATGCTTTGAAGCAAACTGTGATTAGTCTAATGGAAGCCCCTCCCAGGAGTAAAGTATCATCAACGAATTGGGAGTGATTTATATTCTTTAGTCCTATAAGAATTATGAGACCTGGAATGTTCCCAATCTTGTGTTCATGCTACATCCTTTTGCTAAGGGCCTCTGCCACCAAGATATAATAGATAAATGGTTTGATCTAGCATAAGGAAAAATGAGAGATGACATGCTTGAGGAGTACATCAAAAAGGAGATATGGACCATAAATCGATCCAATATGGATGCAATATGATTGAAGCCTATTCTTCTATTCGACCAAGTGAATCTACCC
Source organism: Picea sitchensis (assembly GCA_010110895.2). Lineage (NCBI taxonomy): Eukaryota > Viridiplantae > Streptophyta > Pinopsida > Pinales > Pinaceae > Picea > Picea sitchensis. The sequence goes on along the minus strand of SNQJ01S0199901.1, from coordinate 14,144 downwards.
TTACATGGATGGATGGAGATCAAGTCAAGAGAGGATACAATATCTTCCATACTTTCCCTGCAAGGTTTCCTTACGATGGAGTTGCCTTTTTTTTTACGACTGATGAAGATTAGTGTTAAAGTCCCCAATTATTATGCAATTAACTCTACAATACAAGTCTTGAATCCCCATCAGGGAGTTCGAATAGTCTAGATTTTCATGATATATGTTAGGCATATAAATATTAAACATATGAAAAAACTTACATGAGGGCAGATGAGTGAGATTGACCATAATCTAATGCTAAGAAGCATGGTTTTCCTCCAGCTGGAATATTTTGGGGTTCCACAATGTACAGAGACCACTAGAAGCTCCCCTAGCACTAACAAATTCTCTTTTGTTGTTGTTCCAAAAATAGGTACTTTCTCGAAGGACAATGGTATACTTCAATTTTGAGTCATGGATCATAAGTATTTTAGGCCTTTATGACTTAATAGATGCTTCCAAATTTCCATTTTTTCTTTGCTCCTCAATCCTCTGCATTTCTAGGAGATTATTTTCATCATTTACTTGAGGATTTGGANCTATACTCCTATATCTTTTTATTTGTATGCTTATTCTTATCTTTTATGTTTGTTTGTCCTTCTTCCCACCTTTTTATTCGAAACATTTTGGGAAATTTCTTTGTCAACATCTTCACCCAAGTCCTCGTTATCTTCTTCCTAAAAACTGACAGGTATTCTAGTGTTGTGCCTCATGATAAAGAAGACATAGGAAACATATCCCGCATGAGGGGAAGAAGGGATCTAAGCTCGAGGAGAGTTCATTTGAATCTCAACCCCTACTTTGGGAACATCCCCTTCCTCTTTAGAGTTTTCTTAATTTTCCCTAGATTTATCTTCAAAATGAGAGAGAGCTTCGTACCTATTATTATTGGTTTCCATATTGCACCCACCAGTCCCCGCCACAACTAGGGAAGTGAAGGAGCCAGGGGTGGATGGAGGGTTGTTGCTGTCGATTTTTTCAGGCTGGTGCATCCTACCTTATTTTCCTGCCATTCTTCTATTCTTAGGGAGCCGCCATTGCTCATTTTCCACTACAAGGGTTAGATCTAGAATGGCCTTAGGGAATTTTTTGGCAAAGTGGTCATACTTGTGGCAGACCTTGCACTTGAAGGGGAGATTCTCGTAATCTACCTGCTGCACATAGGTCCAGTTTTCCAAGATCATTGTATGCCCTTGGGAAGTCCCTTCTCAAGATCTACTTCCACACATATGCAACCATAGTCCTACATTCTATCATTCAAATCGATCAATGTAACGACCTAGGGTGTTTCTGATGCTACGAATAATTTCATCATTCCAACAATGTAAGGGAAGGTATGGAAAGCATACCCAAATTGGCATTACCGAAGGACTATCATTTTCAGGGAAAAATTCTAGAGTCCAACAATTGATATAAATTCCCCGAGAGCCCATGAAGTAAGGTCTGTTATGGAATATGAGATCTCTTTCATATTTTTATTCATACAGGAACACAAAAAATCCTTTCCCACAAAAATATGTGGAGATTTTCCCCTTGATGATGGGTTTCCAGTTTTTATAGACCTAGAGGGCCATGTCGCGTGAGGAGGGCTAGATCGATAAGGCCATTCTCAAAAAGTTGAAGAGAAAGATTGCATGAATTCATGGGGTGAACTAGAATTTTGGGATTTCATTGAGTGTTTTCACAAATCTCAAAGGGGGTGGCTTGACATATTTATTGAGTGAAGAAACCAAATATTTGAAGGCTGCGATATACGAAGGAGGAGGTGTATATCCTCCACCCCAACCCAATGCCATGAGAATCCTGATATTAAACCAGGGTTTGCAGACAGATCTGCAGAGAAAATCCCGAGTTTCTAAAATGCCAACAATATAATCATTATGATATCAACATGTCACTTATGGGAATAGGACCTTAGTGGGGAGGCTACCACTCCATCCAACAACCACTCGAGCTATACCTAATTGACACCTTCAAATATCTATATTGCAACATAATTTTATAAAAAACAAATTAGACTGAAATTGGGAAATATTACATTAAAAAAGTTGTAACAATGCTAAATAGAAAAAGTACAAAATACTATTTTCCTAAGATTTCATACAAAATAGGGAGCTCTCAAAGACCACAAAATAGATCTTTCACAATTTCCTAGTTAAAACATCCTAACATTCCTTGTAGATATATTGCTTTTAAAAATCACCTAGTATTCTAATTGCTTTACAAAAACCTATAGTTTAATGAAACACATGGTGGTTTTTAGCTTCTTCCTAGGCTATGTTGGAAGGAAGGGATTTCCAATGTCCAGTGTCCATGTCTTTTAAGATTTAGTGTATTGTGTCCTCCTCCTTAAAATCCACTTGAATTTTTTTTGTTGACATCCTATGATTAGATGTTGTAGAGTGAGAATGCTTGTTAAGATTGATGACCATATTACTCAATATATTGAATTATGCCTCCAAGACATCTATTTTTTTCTTTTGTTGAGTTAGGGAATTCATAAGTGTTGCATTTTGTGAAGTACATTGATGTTCATTTTCATGAACCTTAGAAGCAATCAAGAAAAGAGAGGTTATGTTGCACTGTGTGGGCTCTTCATGCCTTTGAAGAACCCTTCATAACTCCTATGCTTCCATATAATCCATTGATGCAACACCAAGTTTTGAGACTTGAATTTATGCAGAATTGTCTAGGGATAGCCCCAAATCCAACACACAAAAAAGGTCACTTGCTTCATAAACCAAATAGAAAAACTATTAAGGCACTAATAGACAAAAAAAAATTGAATCCATAATTGAGAAGATCAAAGTATATAGACCTCAACCAAAACAAAGAACCATACCCCCAAAGGATGATGGCTAGAGCCCTGAGAGGAAATACCAGACTATAAGTGAAACCCAAAGAATTAGAGAGATGTATACTAAATAAGAGCCAAGGAAAAAATGATGAGAGATAGAGGAATGATTGGTATAGAGTAACCACACACTAAGCACAACCATATTCCAAGAACTAGAACACATAAATAACTACACATAAAACATGCCTTGATACTGTAACCTTTAGCCAAAAATTCCAAAAGACCATCTAGAGATTGAGAGTGACTCTTACTAGGAAAGTTATAGGATGCATGGCCTTGCTTCAAATGACACTACTATCTTATTCCATATGCCAATTCATTATCCCACCTTGCAGATGAAAAACCTCACTATGGGATTCAAGAAACATGATGGAGTTTAATGCGAGCATGCCAGAGGGAGGTGGGCTAGTCCTTTTGAATATTGTTTCCTTGCTTGATATGTGATGACGATGGTGTTGTGACAAGTGGTGATTTAAGGTGATGCAACATGTCTTCATATCCATAAGCTTAGGGAGTTAAGTAATTTCATGATAACGCCACCCCCCATTTTTCCACAATGCTCTTTGATAGTTGTGCTCTCTTAAAACTTGGAAAAATGAGATCTTGTGGAGATTTCAAATCTCTTTATGGACCGAATCTATTATCATTGATTTCAAGACCATAATTTGATAATTATAATTGAATGTCCTATGGAAACAATGAATTTTGTTTGGATTTTCTTTGTTATGAGGAGACCGTTGTAAAGAGTATAAACCTCAACTTGATTATTTGTGAACTTTACTAAACCCCAAGTAAAAATTATTTCAAATTTTCCTGTACCACCCCTTGCCTAAGTTTATAATATTAAAGATACAATTAATCCAAAATAACTCACATACTTTTAAGTATAAAATTTTGCCCCTCACATCTTCTTCGTTCCTTCAACATTCTTCTTAATCGTGTTCTATTAATTCTGACAATATCAGACACATACAAAATCCTCTTGAATAATCTAAAAGGGAAATCACTGTGTCGTTTGATCACATGGTTGGCCACATTGCATCCATCTATCCATCATATGGATTTCCATTTCACATTTTCTCATTCATCGAGTTTTCGACATTTTCGGTTAATGTGTGTGTTAATTACCTGAATAGATCCGCAGATATACGTTAGAAATAATCCTTAATCTCAATAAGAATAAAACAAAACATTCACCAAATATCCAACACAAGAAATAATCAAAACCTTTGAGGTAGGGTAACACCATATATTAATCCTTAAGGAAGGATAACACTCCTCAAACAATCCTTGCTTGCTACAATCACAATATACTTCACTATGCTTCAACACATTGCTTACACTTCTTTATATAACATTCTTTCTATCTCCTAGGAACATTCTAGAGAAGGAATATTATAGTAGGTGGAACCTTCTAGAAATGATTCCCACATTATTATGTTCATATTGATATATATAACTACCATAGTTAGCCTTATTTAATAATACAATGGACATAGTCCACCTTATATTGAATGGTCTCCACTAATAATACATAACCACATTCCCATTGGGTACCTCCCTAGGTACCCCATATTACCTCCCTAGGTATACTACATAATTGTTAAGTACCAAATATTTAAATACAAAAACACTACAATAGATCCAAGAGCAATATAGAAAAAATCCCACTTTATTATTATGAAAACCCTTGAGGTAGGGCAACACCATACAATGGATCCTATTATGGAAGGGTTCCTCTCTTGTTCACTTGCCTATTCGAGGGGGAAACCTCCTAATGAGCTACACACTCCAAATACAATACTTCTTCTAGACTCCCATTACATTGCTTGAACCCCTTTATATAGTGCTACCAACCACCTAAGAACATTCTAGAGGAGGAACCTTCTAGAAACATAACCTTCTAATAATTCCTCTTACATTTATTATAATCACACTAATATATATAACTACCATAGTGGGCCTTATTTAATAATATAGTGGACCTAGTCCACCTTACATTGAATGGCCTCCACTATTATCACTATGGTCCCTTCATCCCCCCCTTTACCTCTCTAGCTACATTACATTCCATCCCCCTTATGAAAGCATTGTCCTTAATGCTTGTTATGAATGTCTACAACCATATACCAGGGTACCATGGATAAGTGTGGACCATAATTCTGAAGTAGGCTAGAGAACCAGGGTCCAATGTAGGAATGTGAGCCATATTACAAGGGAAAAACTCTCTATGGCCAAGGGTAAACCACAACAGACAAGTATGACTGCAGAAATCAACTCAATTCCAACATATTCTATATAAAATAATGTGCAATATAAGAAAGAGGCCTACCTCGATCCAACGTTTGATGATGTTCCACCATTGAGCACTTTGACCCAAAGATTTATATCTGCAAGAAGTTCTCGACAAAAAAGAAGAGCAAGTATACAATGATAATATAAAAGGGGTTAGCACATCAAATAACATAATCCATTAATAAACATTACAAACACGCCAATGGATAATAATCATATATTTGAAAGATATCAATAGGACGGGAAAGGAGCATTTCTATTAATAATTGATCAACATAAGTGACAACGATACAGACTTCCATGTCGGCACGGTTCAAAACTAAGAAACCAAGTTCCTTCCAACTGGGTCTCCACCACTTCAATCCTCCACCAAAGGCAAGCTCATAGGAAAGAGGCAATGAGGTACTCTCAACAATAGGGAAAGAGCTTGGGGGCTGAACACTGTGTTTAGACTTGAGGGACAGAGGGATGCAGACTCAATATGAAGTAATTTCTCCAGAGTAACTTTGCTCTCAAAGTTGAATGCTTTCTCCTTCTTTTCCATAGGTTGAAATTGTGTTCTTATAGCCTTCAAGATGCAACTAAAAGGTCGAGTCGGAACGTTTCTAGTATATGGAAGGCCAAGGATCAGAGATCTCCTGTCGTGACATGGAAACCCCACCTCATTTTGCATTTTTTGGCACAAATCCCAATGTACGTGGGCTGTAGTGGATCAACAAGCATAAACACATCTTGCATAGTAGATAGGGAGCATATATGTGGAAAAATGTATATTTTTAGCTCTAGATTCATCAAAAGGGGATGATAAGTCTGCAAAGGGAAATGGAAAAAGGCCCTCTGTGTAAGATAGCAATGGTGAGGCAAATATTTCTATCACAAGCCACCATGTTGAATTAGTCCAACTGCCACTGTAAACCTGGGTCCCATGCCCAAGTGCTCATATGAACTCTATGCCGAAGATACCAAAACACCAGCTGGAAATGATGCTCCAAATATTTACATTGGTTATGTGGATCAAAATATGTAGAATTGGAAAAAATTCATCCCCTACTATAGGAGAATTACAAAATTGAAGAAGAATATTCATAGAAGACTCTTATTCACTCTCGAGGATGGGCTCTACATGAGGTGGAATAGAGTCATCAAACAAAATATGGAAGTGGTTGTCATCCCATAAATGAAAACCAATCATATACCAATCATCACAATCGACCTAAACATATGCTTCTTAATTGTATTCATCACTAATGACCTGCATAATATACCTCTCTTGCCATGCCAGGTGAAATATTGTCTTGATGTCTGCCTGTAAGTCTTCCAACTGTTGTTGAAGTTCCACGAGGAGTCAAATATCCATTGTAAACACCACATACAATATATCAAAAGAAATCTCTTAAAATTTTCTATCCAATGGGTCTGATCTAGTAGCAATCTGAGCACCTTTTGAAAAGTTACGAGCTCTACAGTCTTGTTGCCATCACAAATACCCTAGAAAATGGTCGATTTTAAATTGAATATATCTTCACTTCCGGAGCTCCGATTCGAATGATTTGTTTTTTGAAATGGGATATTTTGAAAAAGGAAATTAGATCTGTAATTTTTTTGGGAAAATTTTGCCTTAGGTGCTACATAAATCAACAAAATTGTGTTGTCGTCCGAGGAAAAACCCTGAAAAATAAAAGATTTTAAAATGATGATAACCTCACTTCGCAGAATCCATTTCAGATGATTTTTTTTGAAATTGTTTTTTTTACAAGAGAAACTTAGATCTACAACCAGTTGTTGCAAATTCCACACACAATATATAGGAATTGTCAGGAGTGTCACGACCCTATTTTTTTTTTCGTGAAAAAATATGCAAAGATAATAGAGAAAAAAATTACCCCTTTTTGTGGCCAAAGAAAGTGCTATGATACCAATTGTTAAGTACCAAAGACCTGAATACAAAAAAACCACAATAGATCCAAGAGCAATATAGAAAACCTTCCATTTTATTATTATGAAAACCCTTGAGGTAGGGCAACACCATACAATGGATCATATTATGGAAGGGATCCTCTCCTGTTCACTTGCCTCTTCGAGGGGGAAACTGCCTAATGCGCTGCACACTCCAAACACAATACTTCTTCTTGAGTCCCATTACAATTCTTGAACCCCTTTATATAGTGTTGCCAACCACCTAAGAACATTCTAGAGGAGGAACCTTATAGAAGTGAAACCTTCTAAGAAGTCCTCTTGTAATAGCCATATTAATTTAACATCAATTAATTTTACAAACAAAACAGTAACTGCTACTTGATTTCAGTAACTCAATAATTCCTTTTAATTTAGCTCATACGCATGTAAATTGATAAACGAATAATAAAATTCATAACAGAATAAACAAATACGTAATTTAAAATACCTGGGTCTGATGCTAACCCTCCGTTTTCCGCTTGTCTTGTTGACTTTCCTGCTGCTGCCTTGCCCAGCTTGAATCCACGGACCAACTCTGCCCAAAACCGAGTATCCACCCTACCAACTAGGACAACTACCTAGCTCCAGGATACCATATGGATATCCTGGCCCCCGTGCCCAAAACCTCCAGCAAACCGGTGCCCCCTCTACTAATCCTCCCAACTACAGAACTCAACTCTTCTCTCTGCAAATCCAAGAGAGCCCCCCAAAATAAAAAATTTCCGTAGAATGATCCTCTCGCCTTCGTAAACCTCCTCCCTTCATATCCCTCCTTCACCGCCCTTTCACCTCATTTATATTCCCTTATCCACATAGTTAATGCCCCTTATCTAATTTATTAATGTTCCCTATCCGTTTATTAATGCCCCTTATCCCTTTCGTATACGTAACCTTTTTAATTTAAACAATATAATTTATTATCCCTTTTAAATTTAATACCCATGTTATTGAATATAATAGGTAGTTAATTAATTAATTAATTAATCAAAA
>SNQJ01S0199899.1:17036-29277 GCA_010110895.2 Picea sitchensis | reverse complement strand
GGGGGGGGGGGCGCTCCCCCGCAGCCTTGCTTGGTTCAATAAAATAAATAGGTTGCTTCATAAAGTTAAAGCGCCACGCATCCTCCTCAAGGTTCGTGGGTTGAGTGACATTAATGTACAAATCAACTAGCTTAGCTTGAATCACCCACATGGTCAAAGTGGCTCACGGATCGGATAAAATGTCTCAGCTGATGTAATAAGGGATGACCTCATCAATAATTATTAGAATACCAACTTATTGTAGTAAGGTGGCTCCAAATTACATGGCAACTCCACGGATGATGTTACTATACATGTGCTATACGACACCCCTCCAATATTAGCTCGGACCTCCACGTCTCCATACCTCGTCTATTTTATGTCACATGCATGTTATCCCTTGTGTGAAATAAGCCATTGAGTGAATGAATGAAGGGGGTGGCCCCATTACATTTCATTAAAATACAAATATTTGTGAGCATATGTGTCCAACATGATGTCATTTTCCAAGTTCACGGGCCCCAAAATGTAAATGGTTGGCTCCATATATAATCGGTTTCCATTAATACATGCAACAGTTCTAAACTGGAAGCTTCATGACATGGATCAAATTGATTTGGTGAGACAACAAAACGACACTATTGCCAAATCAAACCATATGCTAAAGAAATAGCTCCATCCACATCATTGGTCCATACAATATAAGCTTGCATAAAAGGTGGCTGTATGAAATGGTGGATCCATGCCATATTCTGTGGCATCTCTTCCCATGGTAAATGAGAGCTCCACGATTCCATGATGACCCACGGTTCTAATGTAAGGATAAGTTAACCCTTAATATATTATATTATCTTGCCTCCACATATGTGCCATCTTTAAGCACATGGGTAAAACACTTAATTCACTATTCCATAAGTTTATTGAAACGAACATGGTTTAAGATGCCAAAAATGGGTGGCCTCCATTAAAATAATAATAGGCTACCTCCATATATGTGCCCGTCATGATATAATGTAAGACTTCATTAGGAGGTTAATATATGAGATAGAAGGGGATGGCCCCATTACAAAATAAAACATTATAAAGTGCCTCCACATGTGTGCCAACAAGGAGCATACCTCATAAAGGTTTGTACCATGAAAATACAAGTGGTAACTCCTAGTGAATCCCCCATAAGCCTAAATCATATGAGTCTTAGGATGAACAACATGAATCATTCACTAATGATATACCAAAGAGCATCTCATAACTATCCATCAAGGCATTGTTGAGATTTGGATACCTTGGAAAGTGGTCCCCATGTGCTTATGAGTCTCTAAGCACAAAGGGGGAAGACTTTTACCCTCATACTTTACTTTATGATTCTAATTTCACTTTGACTTAGGAGTTTTAAGTCAAAAGTGATAATTCTCACTCCTTGCGACTTAGGAGTTTAAGTCAAAGTGAAATATGTCACTTAAGTCATAAAGTGACAATTAATTCACAATAAGGAATTAATAAACATAAAACAACTAAGGAAAGTGGGCTTCCTTAGTGAGATTTACTAAGTTGATCTCACCCATTGATTGTATCTGGCTGTGATTCAATTCCAGCCACATCCTTTAGGCTGCCGAGGAGGCTAAAGTGAGTGGGTGGTGCCAGCATTTGAGACTCCATTTCTTCACTCTGAGATTTTGGAGAAGAGAAGGAGGGCACAAATCTTGAGGAGGAGGGGCGCACTTCATGAGGGTTTCAGAGAAACCCTTGAGAGCTTGGAGGAGGAGCCTTGTAGCTTGGAGCTTGCATGGAGAGGTTATCCATGGAGGTTTTGCCTTCATTCTTCAGAGGGAGCACCTTTCTTGGAGGAGGGGCGCATCTAGAGAAGGAGGGCACATTTATTATCCCTTCATTTGCTCATCGAGGAGGAGGACTCTTGTCGACCAAAGTTGAGGTCTCCATGCATTGGGAGGAGAGCTTGGAGGCTTGTTCTGGAGAGAGATATTCAGCCATAGCTCCGCCATTTCTATTGTGATCATTTCTCGCCAGGAGGAGGGCGATGAGTTTCGAGAGGACCGGCACTGGCAGCGCATCCTCGCTGAGGATTTGATCTCCGACAGCCAAGGAGAGGCGTACATGAGAGACATTCTCGTCAGAGGGATTTCTTCATCGCGCAACAGATGAGCTTGGCTCTCGGGCCCAGCCTTTAGGGCAACAAGCGGAGAAACACCACGCCAGTACCTTCTTTTCCTGTTCTGCTGCAAGGTTCGTGGAGATTTCCGGTTGCGTATGGCCAGCGTTCCATTGTATTTCATTACTTGTTGTGACTTCGTTTTAAATCGCCACCATAGACATATAACCAAACCGTTTCCTGGGGGTTTTTTCTAGGGTCGCGTTGACCAAAAATAATTGTCAAATTCTATACGTTTAAAGCGACCAACATTTTAAAGTTCACATTCCAGGAGGTAGTGCCATGTAATTTTGCCGCATTGTACAAGCAATATTTAGATAAGAAAACACTCTTATGGGCACCTTAAAAGAGCACTTAACCTTATAAAACATTGAGCAGAAAGTGGTATGACTCCGCTTGTCCGTTCAACAAAAAGAAGACAGCTCATTATACGCTTGAAACTTAGAGCCATACCTGGGCGTCGGCTACGACGCACTTAGATTTAAAACTTCATAGGATCCTCGCTAATTTCAACATATGCCTTGTTTTCGTACAGCCTAGACTGTTAAGCTGATTTTGGAGCACTTTTGTGAGTGGTTTGGAGAAGTTTTATATCAGATTTATATTGTTTTGACAGCGAAGTTTATACCCAAAACAAAGGGTAAACTTCGTGATTTCAGCGCACTTCCTTTCATTGCCGCCTGCATACAACTCGTGGTTTTGGACAGCTTGTTTACAGTGTTGGTGGACAGCTGTGGGCAGATTTGTTGGGCCGATTTTTGATTATGATGCCTCAATCATGCATGAGTGATTGAGACGAATTTCTACACCCAGAGATTAGGAGAGGAGGTCGTGGATCATTGTCTCTTTCACACCCTGGACAGGAGTGAAGCGTCAAGCCTTTGCATTGGGAGCATCGAGTGAGCACAGTTGCCTGGCGTATACGTCGGCGATCTCCGACAGCAAGGCGTGAGGACAAAGGCCAGTAACCGGTCAGCCATGGAAGGCTAGGATGGTCTTCGTTTTGGAGGACCTCGGGCTATGGGACATAGTCAAGGCATGGTTGATCCCGCTTATTCTGGTGACCGCCTCACTTTGGTGGCGTAATACGTAGCAGGAACAACAAGGCTGGGCGAGGACATTTCGGGATGGAGTCCGGGGACCACATTATACCCCATGCGACGGGAAAGGCCTTCAGATGCGGGCATCTTTATGTAGCCTCACGAGCTCAATGGAACTGAAGATGGTCTCTTCATGATCGCGACACTTAGGAGTATTTTCCGCGATGCTCGCGATGACGCAGCGGACTTCATCTGCTAGATTCACTTCACCGACGAAGCAGGTCAAGGTTTGAGGAGCACAGCCCAACTCTTTGGTGAGGCAAGTTTTGCATAGCTTCACCAAACCGGTGGGCTCCATTTATACAGTGCATAGTTGCTAGAGAGGCCTTACCCACATGGGAGAGGATGTGGGATGACTTCCGAGGAGATCGACAATAGCACGAGGCTCCCTCGATAGCGCCACAGCAGCCGTGACAGCCTCGGCAGGATATAACTGCTCTTGACGCGCAGCGACCGTGGAGGTCGCTAAGGTCCCAAGATCTGGGGCCAACCACGTAGGAGTGGAGTAGAGTGGCGCAGGAGTAGCAAAGGGTCGTGGCAACAATGTAGGAGAGACATGAGTTGAGATGCTTACAGGAGAGATGGGTCACTATAGGACAAAGGTCCCAACAAGCAAGAAGAAGAAGCAATAGGATGGGTCAGCAGCGACACCAGAGGAGATGGAGTTTAGTGATTAGTTTTCCAGAGAGTGTGCATTCATTGATACTTTATCTACCATTACACCATCCAAAACTAGTTGGGGAGATTCGAGTTGATGAGGGATCGACCGACCCGGCCAGTTGATTCAGAGGGGAGATCGCACTGCTGTCCCCGGACGCAGATTCAGAGTGGGTGCACCCGGGCCCCACCAAGATAGCCAGCCTGCAGCACCTCGGCACGTGAGAGATGCGCTACCAGCGGCATCGAGGACATGAGGAGCACAGGGCACCACAGAGGCTTCAGCCTCACATAGATTCTGAGACAGGTAGATCAGTCTGGATCCACTTCAGTTGGAGATGACTTGGCGGGAGGCTAAGTTGATGACTCTTGGTGATAGACCAAGAGGGGAGACTCTGGTGAGATGCCAAGAGAATTTTTGGTGAGAGGCCAAGAGTAGGAGGAAACCCTTGGTGGGATAATGCTGGGTGGAGATCTTCAGTGATGTCGAGATCTAGGTGATCTTGAATAGATAGAGAGTCGCATACATTCATAGATCATGCATTGAGTGGCAGATCCAAGGATGAGTCCACTGGGAGATCGGGGAACAAACTATATCTTCACTGCATATGCCGAGGCACCATGTCCACCCAGTGGCCTGACAGGCACTGCTACCCCTTCCCCTAGTAAGAGGGAGTAAGGTTTAGAGATTTGACACCTTGAAAGTGGTCCCATGTGCCAAGTGAGTCTCTAAGCAAAGGGCATTCTTACCCTCATACTTTTGTACTTTTTATGATTCTAATTTCACTTTGACTTAAGTGACATATTTCATTTTTTGACTTAGGAGATTTAAGTCAAGTCATAAAGTGACAATTAATTCCCACATTGTGAATTAATAGATGATAAAGCAACTAAGGAAAGTGGGTTTCAGTAGATTATTATTATTGGAGCTGATCTCACCCATTGATTAGACTTGGCTAGATCTATAATCTAGGCCATTGGATCTCTTTAGGGTTGGCATGAGGAGTTGGGAAGAGAGGGTAAAGACATTTTGGAGACTCCATTTTTTCACTTGGGATTTTTGGAGAAGAGAAGGAGGGCTTACACCTTGAGGAGGAGGGCGCACTTGATGGGGGTTTGAGAGAAACCCTTGAGAGCTTGTGGAGGAAGCTCTTGTTGGCTTGAGTTTGCATGGAGAGGTTATCCATGTAGGTTTAGCCTTCATTCTTCTGTAGAGGGAGCACTTTGGTATGGAGGAGGGAAGACCTTGGAGTGGAGGCTGATTCTCAGATCCTTTCATTTGCCTATCAAAGGAGGGAGAGGATCTTATTTTATCGGGGTTGAGGTCCTGGTATACTGGGAGAGAGAGTCGGAGTGCTTGTTTCGTGGAGGAGAGACATTCACATGGCTCAGCTTATTGACAGATCATTTCTTAGGAGTGAGGGCGCATGAGTTGAGAGAGGACTCAAATTTTACCTGGTAGCAGCATCTCCGCTGAGGATTTGAGCTCGGCTGGCCTCACAAGTGAGAGGGCAAAGATGTGAGAGGACATTCCTGGAGGGATTTCTTCATTGGGAATGTGAGCTTGGGGCTTCCCGGCCTCAGCCTGTAGGGCAACAAAGGAGAGGGCGCACTAAGCTTGAGCACATTTCTCTTCTCTCTGTTCTGTTGCAAGGCTCAGAGGAGCTTGCTATGTATACGTGTTCCATTGTATTTCATTACTTATAGGCCCCTCAAAGTTTTAATCACAATTATGGGTGACATATATCCTAAACTGGTTTTCCCCGGGGGGGTTTTATCCGTGGTCATGTTGACCAAAAATACCTATGTCAAATTTATGCATGTTTAGGCAGATCAGCATTTTAAAGTTCAAGATCTAGAGGTAGTGTTATGTACGTAAGTTATATTGCATGCCACATTGAGATAAGTGGAAAACACTTGCAAGGGCACCTTTAAAAGAGCACTTAACCTATAAAACATTGAGCAAAAGGGAGACTGTTTGCTGTCCTCCTAAAACAGCAAAAGAAGACAGCCATACAGTTGAAACTTAGAGCCATACTAAGGTCAAGGACAGACCTTAGATGGCAGCCTCATAGGACCTCAGAATTTCAACAGGCATCAAGTAAAGCCATAAACTCATAGCCCCAAAGCTCCATCAACGAAAGATATGCAACCATGAAGCGAGAACCAAGCCATGACAATCCACCACATAAGCCACTTCTCATCCCATGCTACGAGCATTCGACCCTTATGGGGGACTAGAACCATCATACATGAACCAAGGTGTAACATCCTCTAGTGAAAATGAACAAGTATACCCATAACCCATGCAACACCGTGATGAGGTAGCAGGCTCTATAATAATAAAAAACTTAAAAGTAATACCAATCGGGTTATCAATAAATCCTCAAGCATGCATTTGACTAATGCATGCATAATTGCTTACATTTCTTTAACATATGTGGAGATAAACGTTCTCTAGAGTTGAATTTTCTGCTCTCAAAGGCTAAGGGACGTCAACCTGTATTAATATTTCTCCAAATCCTAACCTGGACACATCATGCTGTATTATAATTGGCTTAGGAAAGTCGAGAGTGGCTAACATTATGACTGAAGTCGTTATTTTCTTAAGATTGAGGTAACCTTGTTTCACATTTTCATCCCACAAGAATAAATTCTTCTTGAGTAGGTTTTACAATGGTGCTACTATATGTGCATAATTTTATATAAATCGTCTATAGTACTTGGTTAATCCATGAATCCTTCTAATTTTGACACATTTTGGTCTAGGCCAATTGGTGATTGCTTTTATATTACTTGGATCCATTTTCAGAGATAATGTGACCCAAATATTCGACTTCTTTCTCTTCGAAATTGCACTTGGAAATCTTTGCATAGTATTTATTTTCCTGCAAAACAATTAAGACTTGTTCCAAATGCTTGAGGTGATCCTTCCATGTCTAGCTATAAATAAGTATGTCTTCAAAAAATATTGAAACAAACTTTCTAAGAAAAGGTCTGAAAGTTCTTTCATGGTTGACTTGGAAGGTTGCTAGAGTGTTTGTCAGTGCAAGTGGCATCACCTTAAATTGATAATAGCCTTTATGCTGATAATGACCTTTATGTGTCTTGGAAGTAGTCTTTTCCATACCTTCGAAGTAGATTTTTATCTGTAGTACCTCAATCAAAGATCTAACCTTGAGAAATAATTGGTTCCGTGTAATTCATCTGCACCTTGTCGATCTAGTGTATCGGAAATCTATTTTTAATAGTAATTTTGTTTAATCCTTTGTAATCAAAGCACAACCCAAAGGATCCATCCTTTTTCTAACCAAGATCACTTATGTTGAATATGGGCTTCTGCTTTTGGTGATGACTCCACTTTTTAGGAGGCCTTCAATTAAACGTTCAGTTTCTGTTAATAGAGGCAGAGCTTGGTTATTGCTCAACTTCTTCTCAATCTCTCGTTTAAGGGGAATTTCATTTGTAACTCTTGAACAACTTCTTTATGTTTCTTGATGATCGATGTCTTCTTCTAAGGTGGGAAGTATTTTGCAAGTAATACTCTTATTAGGTAACATTGTACCATACATGCTGGAGCTCCATTCCAAATCAGCTTCTGCATCTGTTGTGGGAGGTGGGTCAAATCCATATAGTTTATATTTTTGGCCCTTCCGTATGAATTTCATGAATTGTTTTTGCAAATTTGTGGCATAGGTACCTATTTGTACCAACCACTCTACCTCTAGCACCATATCTACACCTTCTAGGTTTAATGCATGATATTCTGCTTCCATTTTGAAATCTTAAATGGATAAGTTTACTGTATGACATTTCCCCACCCCTATAATTGGCTTACAATCGACAATCATTACATGGAAGTCTTTTACTGGGTAGATAAATAAATTTAGTCTTTTTTCCATATGGACATCGATGAAGTTATGTGTGCTTTCGGAATTTATCAATACTCTTCTATTGAAATTCTTACAAATTTGCTCAAAGATTCTAGTCACAAGTTACAACTACTAATGAGATTTTAGGGGTAGATTCTTTTTCTCTCGAATATATGTTGACCTTGTTACTCCCCCCAGTCTAGGGGTAACTAAGGAGATGATGTCTCGAGGCCCGCTGGTAGTAGACATGGAGTGCCGAGAGGCCGATGCACAACACAATCTATAGAGCCCCTCTATCTCACCACAACTCGTCATCATCATCATTTCAGCAGAGCATCATCCATTGCACCACCTTCTCTCCCAGAAGACAACAAGTCTTGCTTCATGAGGTAACAAGTCCGGTTTCATGGTAAGTGTCACCTTAATATTTGAAGCATTTCAACATGTTGCAAAGAGTCCTTTCTTGATTAAGAGACGTTTGCTTGGAAATTATACCTTTTGCCTTGTTTCACCTTGGTGGTTGACATGGTTTCCTAGTAAGTAGGTCACCCTCGGGAAAAAATGTTGCTACTGGGGGGTTCCTTGAAGGGTCATCGTACCATTCTTCACCCATACCTACCACTTTCCACTTTCCACACTCCTTCCCCTCCGTTTCCTCTTCTTTTGGGTTTTCGGGTGCATTGACCCCAAGAAGGGCTTGTACCTCATTTCATGGGAAGAAGGGGCTAAAGGCCAAGGGGTGTTGTAGTTGGCAAAGTTAAAAGACATATATTATCCTTCTAGATGCTCTCCCTAAGGTCCTGAGAGCAATGAAGTGCTTGTCCATAAGAATGAAGGACCTTTTAAAACATATAATTAATAAATGTCCCGCTTGTTGGGGGAATGCATTTGCGGTGTCCTTTACTTTCCATTGCATATGACACTCAATGTGTTCCTAACTTCAAGTGGCATTGTGGTGTTCTTTACTTTCCATTGCACATAGCACTCAATGTTCGGACCTGTTAACACAATTTTCTGCACTTATAAACAGATCTGAAAACTATTAAAAATGTGTTGCTTGCATCCAAAATCAGATCTGATATGACTTATAATATGCACAGAAAAAGAGGTTAATTTTAGGAAATTTGCCCCTAGAATGTTACTGACAAATTCCTCTCTTTTTGGGGTGGTGCATGCCAACCACAGGGGGGTGTCCCTAGCCTCTTCGCTTGCTGTCCACCACCTGCAAATTTGCAAAACAAGAGAAAATAATAGCAGCAAATACAAATAACATTAGCAATAATAAAGAGGTTTATGGCTGCTTTGGACAGCCAAAGTTTTAAAGATATAACTTTTAATGTTTTTGGTGGAATTTCTTAGTTCATTAGCTCAGAAATCAGGAAATAAAGCATGTAGACAATGATATCAAACAGCAGAAAAAAATGCTCAAATGATATCCTAAAAGCTTATGCAAATAAACATTTCACAACCCAATACACCAACAAGAGAGAAGGCCCAGTGCAAGCACGTCAAACATTATTTTTGCAAGTGTTTAGAGGTTGAAGTTTTTAGCACATCATTTGAACAATTTTTCTGCTGTTTGATATCGCTCTCTACATGTTTTATTTGCTGATTTCTGAGCTAATGAACTAAAGTTCCACCAAAAACATTAAAAGTTATATCTTTAAAACTTTGGCTGTCCAAAATAGCCTTAAATCTCTTTACTATTGCTGCTATTATTTTCTCTTGTTTTGCAAATTTGCAGGTGGCGGACAACAAGCTAAGAGGCTAGGGACACCCCCCTGTGGTTGGCATGCACTGGCCCAAAAGGAGAGGAATTTGTCAGTGACATTCTAGGGGCAAATATCCTCCTATTAACCTCTTTTTATATGCATATTATAAGTCATATTAGATCTGATTTTGGATGCAAACAACACATTTGTAATCGTTTTCAGATCTGTTCATAAGTGCAGAAAATTGCGTAAAGAAATTGGCGCCGTTGCCGGGGAAACTCGTCGTCTTTCCTTGGCTATTAAACGACATTGGTGAACGTTTGTAATTTTATTTTATTTTATTTTAAAACTCACCTGGTGACTCCACGTTTTATAGGGTCGGCTCCACTAGGGAACTCAAAGAAAATCACCGAGATTCGATCTAACACAAGGGTGGATTGCCACTCAACAATGTCCATGGGCGACTTCATTGCCTGAATGGATGTTGAATATTTTTAGTGGCTGAATGGTCTTCTTTGGGATTACAGTCACATTAAAAGGGGGAAAGATGAAACTATTCTTGAATTCTATGTCAGGTTTATCAATGCTAAAAATGAGATCCCCCTCGCATATCGATCAATAAATGTCATGGTGAATTATGCGTTTGCTTTTGATCCGGAGTTTCGTGATCTCTTTTGGAGTTAGAAACCAACGAATTTAGGGCAAGCTTTCTTGGTTGCTCAAGGAGTTGAAGAATTCCTTACGCCTTCTCGAAGATTGCAGGAACCTCTTGCTGTTGAAGATGAACAGGATGATGACGACTCATGCTTGGGTGATTGGGAACCAGTAGTTGCAGAGCCTGAGTAATATATAGAGCTCCATGAAGATGAGGTTGAAGAGCTAAATTTACAAGACGGTTTGGTGATTCTTTCAAATGCCGATGATCAAATTCAAGACAAAAAACAAGAAGTCAACCATACAGAATTAAATAAGGAGATTTCGTCATTGCATATTCCAGAAGGGGTTCATGAGCAGTTTCATCATATGCCATTGCAACAAGGGGATCAACCTTTGGTTCAACCAGAAGATGGTCCTTCTCAGAATCTGCCCATGAGTCTACAATCAAAGTTTGTTCTTCAAGTGGATCCTCTGCTTGATCATTGCTCGAATATCAGGATTTATTATGATCTGGTAGAGCTGAGAATGATGGAGGTTTTTCAACAGTTAGATTTTGAGAGTGTTGGCTCTCATACCTTCATGCTCAATATTTTGGATGTACCTTTTTCCAAGTTTGAATCGACACGCTTCATTGATTTCTTAAGCAACAAGCATAAAAATGCATGTGTCCATCTTAGGATATTGCACGATTGATTGCACTGTAGGGTTGACTATGTTGACCTTTCCCGTCTAACTGATCACTTGGCTGTGTGGCTACATTGGTCATCTGAGTTTGTTGATCATGGCAACTTAGACAAACTTCAAGAATAAAATTTTCCAACTCCTCAAGAAATAAAAGATGTAAATAAAGAAGAATAAATTTCTTGCCTTTTGGGGGGTTTTTGGGCTTAGTAACCTTGCTGTTTTTTGCATTTTTAGGCATTTCCCGACCTGTAACTTGCTGTTTTTTTGCTTTATAACAACGGTTTTTAGTCTTTTTGTTTCCCAGATTTTTCATTTATTTTGCTACCATTTTAGTCCCAGCCAGTGTTGTATATATCACCGATATATCGTATATATCGGATTTATTGCCGAGATAAAGAGGAAGACGATATATTCGATGGAATATATCGCAATATATCCGATACATTGAATGTGTCGCAACACATTCAATGTATCACAATATATTCTCAAAATATCGGGAGTCGACAAAATATATTGACATGTTGAATAAAAAACACGGAAAAGTACGCGTGAAGGGGGTTTTAAGGATGCGGGTCACTTTTTTTCATTCATTATTTCATTTCTAAGGTGTGAGAGAGCTAGAGAGGTGTGAGGGAAGTCATTGTGCATCTATCCAAGGAGGAGAAAGCCGAGGATCTTGTTGCCATTAGCGGAGAGATCGTGGAGTGGGGATTCATCATTCAATCATTCAAATCATCAAGATTTCCATGTATGATCCAAAACATTTTTCTTTCATTTGTTTGAACTTTGTTTTTCTAGAGTTAGGCTAGGGTTTGCAATGTGCCTCTTGTTGTTGTTTTTGAATGGAAGATTCAATCATTCAATATTCATCTAGCTCTCATTATTTAAGCTTTGCATTATCATGTGTTTTTATTTTTACTTTTGTGCCATAGGTTTAATATTTCACCCAAACAAAATGCCGAAGGCATTGGATCCAATGTGGGGTGTATGGTGAACCACTAGAACTTCCCAATAGACAAATATTGACATGCAATCTTTGCGGCAAATGAATTTATGGAGGAATTAGCCGCTTGAAATACCACCTTGCCAAAATCATTGGGTTTGATGTGGAAATTTGTCTAAAGAGTACTCTTGAAATTATGCATGTTGCAAATCAATCACTCATTGGTATGGCTAATAAGAGGGATGCGACAGAGGCTCCTGAAAAAGAACTTGAACTTGCAAATAGAAACATTGGAATAAGTGCCTTTGAGTGGGGACTAGTACCACAATCCTGTAGAAAATCCAGGTCCTATCAGCAAGACTTCTTGGTCTGTCTTTGACCAAGCTAAGTCACTAAGTTTTCTGCTGTCATAAAGTTTGTTTCTGCTGTTTTATAACAGCCAACTGAAGTTTTGTTTGCTGATGTGTTAT
>SNQJ01S0199899.1:6191-17026 GCA_010110895.2 Picea sitchensis | reverse complement strand
GGTTGATGCTTTAATGATCATCGATTCATCACTAATCAATTAGTTAAATGATCTTATATCTATGTTTTCATGTTTTTTGCAATTGATTCAACATTTTGTATGTTTTATATATATATATATATGCATCAAAATATATATTTTTTGTGTATTATATAAAAAACGCTCCCGCTCCCGGAGATTTTTGAAAATCTGCGCTTCCCACTCCCGCTTCGCGCTCCCAACAGCCTTGGAACCAAGCTTACCATTGGTCCACACATGTATGGTGGGGCCACTTTCTTATCGCATTTGCATGCATGTTGTGGATCAATTTTCATTGACGATATTGATGGAGGTCCACCTTACTGAGTTATTGCATATTTTTGAGGAGGTTGTTGGCTATTGTTGGAAACTGCTTCTAGTTAACTCAGTATTTAATTTCTCATGAGGTTAGTTAAATTTATTTTTTATTGTAAGAGGAGTTGAACTTAAACCTAAATAAGGATTTGCTCTCTCCCTCATTTGTATGGTTGGAGATGGAAACTTTTCCCATTGAGCATTTGTTGAATATATTTAAGGATATGGAAAGATCGAGGCATGTACTTGCGCTTGGATGTTAATTTACTAAATATGGAAGCAAGAAATACAATTTCTTCAAGTGTGTCATGAAGGCTTACATAAGGTAAATCTATTCTTTATATAGGAGTTATTTGGAAGAGTTAATTGTGATTAATTTTCCTTTAGGATTCTTTATGTTTGTTGTTGGAAATCTAAGTTACAAAGATTTGGATATGGATCTGGATCCGCCAGATTTTTGAAAAGCTAGGATCCAGATACGACGGGGAAACGGAAGGTACAAACAATATAAATATAATTTTTTTAATTTTTTAAAACTAAAACTTATATAGAAATTCAAAAAGTATAAATTTTTAAATATATAATTTATATTTACATTTCTAATATATAATATTGTTATTATGGCTAGATGTGTTAGCTTGAGCAGTTGAGAGATATGATTTGCAAACGAAATCAAGTCCTCGAGGTAGTTGCCTTTGTGACATGTTTATCCTGATTACCACCCATAAACAACGATAAAGTTTAGGTGGTTTTTGTGTATGAATTACATGGAAAAACATATAATACTTATATTTAATAATTAAAGTATAATACTTAATTATACCCAAAGATATATTGTCAATTGGGTTTAGCCCGACTGGTTTGTGCTGAGGGGTGTTTTCCCCCCCACCCAAGTTCAATTTCCGCAAGTGACATGTTTGGCTCTTAAATGAGCACGCTATCGAAAAAGCCTCTCTACAAAATCGGGTTTACCCAAGGTACCATCCTCGAAATGAGTGTTAAGTGTGTAGCTTGGAAGGTGTCTCGGCATAGGCCCAAGTATCCAGGGATACTAGAGACAATTAATTATGACTTGGATCAACATTTTTTATTTTACCCTAAGTTTTGACTTAGGAAAAGCATAAAAATTTATCAAATAATTTTTATTGTCTTTGCACTCAAATTTCCTAAGTTCTAAACATAAGGAAACAAATATTTCACTTAAGTGAAATTTTATGGAGTCTTCTAGAAAGTTCCTAAGGGGGAAATAGAGTGAATTGAAAAAGATAAAAAGCAGTTGAGGAGTAAATGGATAAAGATCAAATGAATGTACTTTATGTTTATTTATACAAAACCGGTGACCTTTAATTAATTTTAGGTCAAATAAACGTCGACCTAGCCAATTTACAAATAAATTCAATTAAGACATAAATATTATTAAGTAGCATCTAAAAACACTTCCAAGGGTGACATCGTGACCTTCTAGGGTGACGTTGAGGCACTTAGGTGGAACATTGGGTCTCAAAGGTAGGGCGCTTGGCCTCCAAAGGCCCCAGATGAAGCCCACATGTGCCACTAGGCTCATAAATGCCTCCAAAACAGAAACCCTAGCTCTGGATAACGTCCAAGGTCATGATGATGACGTCATGGGCCTTCGAGGGCAAACATCTATGTGGAAGAGCAAGATCCCCCTGGGTCTAGGTCTGTTAGGGTGCCTCCAAAGGTGACGTCCTTCTTTCTTCCCGGTGCAAATCACTGATGTCTTCTTGCCCCTGGATGGGGTTACAGCATCCATCTGTGGGATTTTAGTCCCATGAAGGTCTGAGCTAATCATTCCCTCATGTGTACCTGTCCATCGGGCAAGGTCCTGCAACAACAACTAGTACGCCCTCCAGGGGTTCATAAGTCATAGGGATCATAACATGTAAATCACATCCAATAATCAAATTACCCAAACATGTGCATCAAACCCCCCTTTACCCAAAGAAATGCTCAAAGACGTTATGCAATTTCACATGTCAAGTTTGGAGAAGGTCTTAGGGTGTCCTATGGGGCTAATCCTCCTTAAGTTTGGGGTGTTTCCTAGGCGAGAGCCAATCCAAGTCATCTAAGTGTATGAGGTGGCGGGGGGTAAGTGTTTGGGCATGGGGTGCAGTGATAACAGGGAAATGTAAGTCTTACCTGCGGGTGCCTTTGTAGAGGGCGAGTTGCACCTTGTCATAGATGTCATTGTTTCCTATCACATTTACTACCTTTTACTCTTAGCTTTATTATCTTTTGATCTTTTGCTTTTGTGCTTCAAGGGAAGAGTTGAGGGACACTACCCAGGCTTGGTGACCAGAGGTGGCAGCGTTATCCACAAACATTTCACGAAGATGAGAAGGTTGGCTCGTGATGAGACCCCCTTTCTCTTGGTTATGCCACCAAGAGTCACTACCCTGGTTTGGTGACCAGATAGGTGGTAGTGTCATACCTGTACATGCTCATGGTCATAACAGGTCGGCTCGTGGTGAGACCTCCTGTCCACCAACTAGTGCCTTGAGTGTTTATTTATTTTATGGGTTCATTTTTCTTACTGAGAAGATTTTTACTGCTTTCTCGAGAATCCCTAGGCGAAGCATCTCAAAGGTTTTATCTTTGCCTTTTAACTCTTGCCAGCTACTTTTACCCTTTGGGCCTTTAGCCCCTTCTTCCCACCAGGCAAGGTACAACCCTTCCTACTGTGGCAAACCCTTCTTTTTGTTATGCAAAGTATTTTGTTAACATTTTTGAATCTACTCACCTCCTTCCTTGTCTTGTAGCTTGATCTCTTCTATTTGCAGGTCACAAAGGGTTGGAGAAGGTCAAATTTCAGATCTGGAAATTTGTTCCTTCACCCATTTAAAACCCTCTTAAGATTTATGTTCTTTATCATACATATTTCTCTAATATTTTTGGGTATATTTTTGTAATAGAATAAGTTTTTAATCATCTATTATACGTTGTTTTTTTTACTAAAAATTTCTGGTTATTGCTAACAAAAAAAATTCCAAGTTTTTTTTTGTTGTTTTGCAGCATTTCCAGCAAGTTTTACTTGTTTTTTTTTCTGCAGATCTAAACCAGTAAAGGGGAGGTGTTGCCCATTTGGGGCCACAAAACATCAAGAAACAACCTCCCAAGTAAGGGTATTGAATACCCTCTTCTTCTTCTTCATTCTTACAATGTAAGCAAGCCCAAAGAGAGTCTCTTGAGCTTGCATTTCTCAAAGCTTTAAAAATTTCTGCATTTTTTAATTCTTTTTGCCTACAACTAGCAAAGAGGCTTGGCTTTGTCACCTATGCTAAATCGTAAGGCTAGTATTTAGAAGTTATTTTCTGTTTTAAGCTTTCAATTCTTTTGCCCCACTTGTCCTTAAGACAAGGTTGAGAGGCTATGACCTTTACCTTTCTTGTTAAGCATTTGTTTAATTTTTTTCACCCACTTTGGCACAAAATCGGAAGGCTAGTCCTCCTCCTTGTGCCTTAGTTGAGGTTGTTAGTTTTTATTTCAAGTATTGTTTGCCCCACTTGTCCTTAAGACAAGTTTGAGTGGCTATGATTGTCATTTACTTTTCCAAGTTCTTATTTACTTGCATTCTTTAATTCTTTTGCCTACACCTAGCAAAGAGGCTTGGCTTTGCCACCAATGCTATATCGTAAAGATTGTCTATAGTTTAGTTTGCTTTTCTTTCATATTGTCTATAATTGCTTATACTCTAGTTTCTCATTCTTTAATTTGTTTAGTTTGCAAAGTCACTTAATATTGCTATCTATTGCTTAAGTGGTGCAATCATCCGATTAATTTAATATCTTGTATCTTAAGTGTAGATCTTTTACTTTGCAATTTTATTTCAAGTATTCATTGGCAATCTAGACTAGGAGGACAAATTTCTCTAGTCTAAATAGGCACCTTGGACTGGTACAACTTTCGCCACCAAAAAGGGGGCTTGTGGAGGCTACAGGGGGTGCTAAGTCAGGGATGACTTCACGGCACTAGGTGTCCCCCCTGCTTGAGCACCCAAGTTTTCTGAGTTGACCTATGGAGCTAGGGAAGGGCCTTGTTTGCCCTTCTTCTTGATCACCCAGCAATCATTTTGGCCAAAGCGGTAAGAGTCTAGGGGTAGTCACATAGCTTAGGTTTGTTTCACATTAGCTTAAGCCCCCTAATCATAGAGAGACTCTTAAAAATTTTCTAAAATTTATCTAATACATTTCACAACACTTGCACTTTATTTTCAGTATCTTTCAGTTGTGTATACCTTGTTGTTCAAGGCTTTCATTTACATGCTTCTGGTTTCAATTCACTAGCACTTACCTTCAAGTTGATCATTTACTTTCAAGTTCATTGTGGTTAAAGTAGTTTTTATGTTCAAGGGCAAGCTACTATCAAGTTGCGCACCATCTCTTTGGGGCACTTGGTAAGTGGTTTCCCCCCTTGCTTCAGAATTTGCGCACATCCTCTTATTCGCTCTTTCATCTTTAGAAAATGCGCACTTGTTCCTTTTTCCAGCTTTTCCAAGTTCATGCTTTATGGTTAGTTAGTTGTCTTGTTCATTGGCAATAGTTTATCTCTTGTTGTGCATCTATCTAACTCATCTTGTAATATTGTAGTTTACATTTACATTGTATATTTGTCATTGCTTTGTTTCATCTTGTAACTTGAAATAGAGTTATTCTTTTGTAATTAGATCTTTCAATTCTTTGTATTCTTTGTATAATCTTAGTTGACCCCTTGCCCAACCTTTAGGCACTAGTCTTAGTTGACCTTAGGGAAAGGATTTGACTGTCATTGAAATTGTGCATTAGCATTGTTGCTTGCCATATAGGTTAGATTTCCCCCTAACTTAACAAAACTAAAATCAACTCCTAGAATTCACTAAACAACTCACATAGTAAGTAGGGTCTACCCCCCTTGGCTTCCCTAGGAGTAAGCCTAGACAAAAGAAGTCCAAATCGAGGTGACAGTGGGTTTGGACTTAGGCATTGTGCCTCCAAGGACACACCAAGTGGATTGAGACTTTTCCACGTTTGTAGGTGTGTATAAGTACAACAACACCTCACCAAGTTCAGTCAAATCAAAGATGAGTTGGCAGGGAAGTCGTGAATGAGACTAAGTTGGTGAAAACAACCTTGAATGGCTTCAACAAGCAATGGGACGTGTTTGTCCGAGGAGTGGTAGCACAGGAGAAACTTCCTGACTGGGAGAGGCTATGGGACGACTTCACCCAAGTGGAGATGCGAGTTATTACCTCGTAGGCCAACCAACCGAAAGTTGAGGATGAGGAGAATTTGGCCCTAGCAAACAAGGGCAAAACCAAAACCAAGAAGAGCTCAAGTTGGGGTCAGACTTCAAAAGGTGAAAATAGGAAGGACCTAAGCAAAGTGAAATGCTTTGCTTGCCACAAACCAAGACACTTTGCCAGCCAATGCCCAAACAAGAATAAGGGCAACAAGATTTCACAGATGGCAGCTTCAGTTTCAACATAAGTTAATGAGTTTGCAGCTAGATTTGAGAATGAGTTTTCCCTCATTGCATGTCTTTCCAATTCAGCCAGCAATGAAGTCTAGTACATTGACAATGGTGCCTCTAGTCACATGATTGGAGTGTGTGATTACTTCTCCAACTTAAAGGAGGAGAAGATGGACCTCTATATTGAGATGGGCAATAATGCCAAGTGTCGGGCAGCAAGCCATGGGACAGTAATATTTCAAAGGGAGTCCGGGAAGCCACTGATGGTGAGGGATGTGTTGTATGTTCCATGGATGACGAAGAACCTTATGTTTCAACCTTTGAGGACAAGGGCTATGTGGTCTCATTCCAGGATGGGAGAGTGTACATTCGGCCCAAGGACTCCAAGACAGCCAAAGTGATTGGAGTCAGGAGAAAGAAGTTGTATAAGCTTCAGTTTGAGAGAGCTCGAGCATTGGTGAGCAGCACTTGTGACATGGCAGAGTTGTGGCATAGGAGAATGGCGCATTTGCGTCATGGAGCACTCAAAGTGCTCAATGAGATAGTGATAGGCCTTCCAGGCTTCAACACAAAGCATCATGAGGTATGGAAGGGATGTGCTATGAGTAAGTATACCAAGGCATCTTTCCCAAACAATGACAGCAGGACAAGAGGCATTCTTGATTTGATACACTCAAACGTATGTGGGCCCATGTCATTGGTATCCTTGAGTGGGTACGAGTATTATGTCACCTTCATCGATGACCATTCCAGGAAGACTTGGATCTATCTCATGAAAACCAAGGATGAGGTCTTTAGTCGATTCCAAGAGTTCAAAGCTCTTGTGGAGAACCAGACGAGAAGAAAGATCGATACACTGATCAGGTGGTGACTTGCGAGGGGGATTATTATCACTTAGCCTTGCTAAAACCTTTTGCCTTCTCAAAACGCCAGGTCACCTGGGACGTCTCCCATGGGCCTTACCTCCCTAAATAGAAAGAACCATCCCATCGAGGTAACAGTGGGTGGGATTGGTTCAGTTATGCCAGTTTGACCTCTTTTCATCCGTCTTTTATCCTAACTACAAATTGTGCGATAACAGACCTTTCACTCAAATTTCCTAAGTTCTAAACTTAAGGAAATAAATATTTCACTCAAGTGAAATTTTCTGGAGTCTTTTAGAAAGTTCCTAAGGGGGAAATAGAGTGAATGGAAAAAGATAAAAAGGAGTTGAGGCAAAGGATGAGGACACACACTCATTTGAGTTGAGAAGAAGAGGGCGCTTTGGGTTGACAAAGAGGGCGACTGGGCAGATGAGAGAGAGGGTGACCAGGCTGGGAGAAAGAGGGTCATACAGCAGCAGCAAAAGGAGGCCGAACTAGGGGCCATACAGCAACGTGAGACAAGCCGAGTTGAGGGTCGTACAAGGCCGAGCTGAGAGAGGTCGTACAAGCCGAAAATTTATGGGTCGTACAAGGTCGAACCAAGGTCGTACAGTGGCTGAGTTTGTTGGGCCGAATTGTTGGGTTGTACAGCACAATTTGGTTGGGCCATACAGCTACAGAAAAAGGGCAAATTTGTTGTAAGAAATTTCTGAGTTTATTGTTGCTGTAATTTTTCCTCTGAAGCCAAACAATAAAGCCCCTCCTTGTTGGTTTTCCTCACACTAGGGTTTCCAAATGTAAATTTATTTTGTGAGTTTTTATGTGCTTGGTTTCTTGTTTATTTTCTATTGTGCATAAGTTAAGAACTCGGTTGTATTTTTCATGCATAAATTTCTGAAATAAGTTTTTGGGTAATTAAATTTATTGGCACATTAAATCAGTAGTTGGGTTGCAAAAGTTTAACAATGAGGGGCAGTACCTAATGTGTTTCCGAGGAGTTGTTCCCTCAAAAATAATAATAGTAATAATAATAACTAATATAATACCTTAATTATTTTATGAAAGTTAAATGATNTAAGTTATAAATAAGAATAATTTAATATATTAATTACTTTGTATAAATTAAATAATAAACTTAGAATATCTAAAAGTTTAATATAAATTAAAAGATATAAACTTTAAAACTTAGATAAAGATATTACATAAATTAGATATTAAACTTATAGCGTTATAATGTTATAAAATTAAATTATTAAGTTATAAAATGTTACATAAACTTGGATATTAAAATTTAAAAAATATAAACTATACCATGAATTCGATGTGCTTAGCACAGGTCGTGACATACCGCGATAGGGAGGATGAGGCTTACGCACATGTCAAGATATACCACAACAGGAAAGACGGGGCTTAGCACAGGTCGGGACATACCGCGACAGGGAGGACGAGGCTTAGGCACATGTCATGACATACTGTGACAGTGAGGATAGGGCTTAGACACATGTAGAGACACACCGCAATAGGGAGGATGGGACTTAAACACAAGTCAACATCGTACTAAGACAGGAGAGCAAATAGGGGGCACTAAGCAAATCTTGGGTGGATTCAAGCGAATCTTAATCCGAATCAATATCCAATCCGAAGATCTGTGGATCCATCCCCCATGGCGGACAAATCTAGTAACATAGTTGGAAAGTGTTAATGAATGCTGTGTCTTCTTAAATTAGAGTTCGCTGGAAATTACATTTTCTAAGTTGCAAGCATACCCTCATGCCCATTTGTTAAGTGCTCCTTCATTAGGCCCTTTGAAATCATATTTCTTCATTCATAAACAGCCATTTATGAATATTGTAATTTGTTCGTTCCAGCTATAGCATTACCTTATTACTTGAGAATATAGCTCATAATGCATGATCGTATAGACTCAATATATTCAATGGATAGGCACTAGGCTTGATCCACCCATCACTTTTTATTTTCCTATACTACAACACTTGATTTGTTGAAGCTCCTCTTCATTTCACAGGACCGGATCAGATCCCTCCTTGGGAGACGGCCGAGAACCCCAATGCTTCAGCAGCAAACTACCTCCTCCAGAGAACAGTGCAGTGGATGATCCAGACATCCCACAAGTTCTCCCTATGGACATCATACTATATTGAGCTTATTCCATGACATACCTACCTCATTACATTTGGTTTTTCTTATTCCTGGATCTTCTCCTCCTATACATACCCACCCCATAGCAAGTTTTTAGGATTGGAGTTGAGGGTTGTTGATGCCTCAACTTGGTTCTCACCCTCAACTCTACTTTACCTTTTGCATCTTGCCTTTTTAGGAGACCTTTTGGTACTCCTGCTTTCTAAAGACATCATTGTACTCAACAGTGCCTTTAACCTACTTTTGTGGTCATCAGTTGAACATTTATAAAATTATTTTATCTTATCTTATCTTATCTTTAGCAATCCTACCTTAGGGAAGCCCCCCTTAAGTTGAAGAAGAGCCAACCTAAAGTGTGAAGAGGGTTGGGTGAAGTGACATTAGCCTTCCTCAGTTTCCCATATGCTAGTGCCAATCTTTTAGACTTTAATATAGAGGTGCTAGTTTGTGAGGTAACACTGGTGAAAAAGGTAGATATAAGGTGGGCATTTATTTTATGCATTGATTCTTAAAATCTGTGATTCTTAAAGTTTCAAGAAATTTTTAACCCAAATTTGATGTGGTAGAAAAGGAAATCATTCATTAGTGAGACCATCATACTTCATGCACGCACTACAAAACTCAAAGTGACGATTTAAATCTGGTAAAGGGAACTACAACCATGGTGATGTTAGTTCATGGGGGTTTCAAATATTTTAGAGTTCGTGGACATTCAGAGAGATTGTCTCCCTCCGTTAAGATGTTCTTTGGACGCACCTAAACATCTCCTACCAATGAGGAAGGTGTTGAAAAAGATCATCAGAGATGACATTTACAGGCAATATATCCAAATCACTTGGGTTAACCCTCCTAGTGGATTACGTGCAAAGATGCCCTTTTACGATGAGAACTTCTTGGGGCTTAGGGACAGGTTCATCGTTTGACCACATTATACACTTCGCCACTGGGCGCATGCTCTCCGAATTTCGCAAGGCCAGTTTAGAGTGAGCTATCACAGACTTTGGGTTAAGACAAACCAACAAATCGATCGACTAGACAGGATCTGTCAGTTATGCCAGCTACAGAAGGTCGAGACAAAGGAGCACTTCATCTTCCGCTACCCCATCTACTATGAGATCAAGGGTGGTTTCATTGCCTATTCAGGGGGTCTCAGACCCTCATTGGCTTCTTCATCTATCCTGATCAATGGTGCTTAGCTTTATACATACATGAGGCCCTCAAGTTCTGAGCCCATACTCTTCAACCTCCTACAATACCAAACCCTATTCAGCAGATCGCCTCCTTCATAATGCTACATTCTGGGAGGGGCACTAAGAAACAAACCGACACCAGCACAGCTCCGGACTCCAGATCAGTGCGAACTCGTAGGACCTTCCTCCGTCCTACAAGATTTCAGCAACATGACAGAATAGACCCCTTCCCAAGAGACGGATGAGATCCCCCAGGCCTCGTCGGGGTTCTACCTCTTCCAATCAGCAACGCAATGGACGATTCAGGCATCCCACCAATTCCCACTTTGGACATCTTACTATACTCGACTTTCTTCACTCAGCCTCGAATGGTAAGAGAGATGGGTCCATTCCATGATTGACCTATTTCATCACCTTTGATTCCTCTCGTTCCTAGATCTTTTCCTAGAGTACATCTCGTCCGAGCAAGTCTCTGGGCACGGGATCGAGGGTTTTTCATGTCTCAATATAGATCTCACTATCTATGGATTTACCTTATTTCATCTTATTGTCATTTTACTTTATGCATCTTGCCTTTATAGGAGACCTTTCGGTACTCCTGCTTTGTAATGACATCATTGTACTCAGTAGTCCCTTTGACCTACTTTTGTGGTCACTAGCCGGACATTAACAAAATTATATTATCTTATCTTATTATCTACAAAGATTCTCAAATGTTGTAGAAATTTAATGACAAAATCAGCGTGCACTATATTATGTGATACACATAGCAACCTAGAGATAATTGTCATCTATGAATTCTAAGATGCATGAAACCCACATT
>SNQJ01S0199898.1:1639-13650 GCA_010110895.2 Picea sitchensis | reverse complement strand
GGGGGGGGGGGTCCAGAATCGGGCGCGCAGCTCTCCGACAGTCGATATTGAGGCACCCAGATCAATGGCTCTCAAGCCATTCTGGACCCACTTGCCAGTCTGCCTTTAATGAAGGGGAGGGGGTCTGGAATGATGTGTTAATTAGCATGGGGATCCCTGCCTATCGTGTCACCTCTTGTATCGCTCTCTCACCTCAGAGCCTGCGTATTCTGCCACGTCCACCCACATGGCCCCTCCTCAGCACATTGTCCTCTCACCTCCTGCCATGTGACTCTCTCCCCCAGTCACCTCCACCTCAGCACCTTCCACCATCCACTGTCCCCTGCCTCCACCTTATTTCCACATAAGCACCCCCCTCGTCTCACCTTCACAGTATTGGCGCCTTCGACCTCCTCGTCACGCATGCCAGATCCTCCACTCTTCATACATTGGACAATTCAGCTGATCCAGGTGGCACCATGAGAAGACCTCCATGTCCCAGAAGGCAGAGTTGACCAGGACCGTTCCTTATCCCAAGAAGGCAGTTATTGAACTTGTTGGAGGTGGTTAGACATTGTCTCCACCATAAATGGAAAGTCTGTCAAAGGAATAAATCTCGTCGATCCATCTGCAGGACAGTCAGGAGTCCGATTGCGATCGTCCAGAGTCTACATGCGCAGACTGTCAGAAGACATGCAGACGTAATGCTTTTATTGCGGTGTCTTGTTTTCTCTACTAGGGTTTTTGTTTTGAGTATATTTGGGTGTTTTCGCCATTTTTGTAATCTATCGATGGTTGAGCAAGGCTCCTGGTTGTAAAATTTTAGCAAAGCACTGGTTATTCTGGTTATGTATTAACATTTGAGACTTCTTGCCTTATGAATGTCAGTTTCTTTCATATCTTTGTTTACACTGTGTTAAAACAGCTTGGAATTGGAGGATCCAATCAAGTTGCAACTGTTATAGGATGATGTAGGTTGGATCACTGTAACAGTTGCGTTGTCTCTAATCGGTTCTTGTGATTTTCTCAACGCTGAATGACTTGGAATTGGAGGATCCAGTCAAGTCAACCCTTCAGTTCCCTGAAACTTTGAACCAAGAAGATCTTGTGCTCAGAGTTTTTCTTCTGCAAACTACTGAAAGGCCTAATGCCCGAGGTAGTTTTTCTCACTCCTCTCACCAAGTCTTCCACCTACTCATTTTACAATCAACTCACTAACTGAAGTTGGATCAAGACCTCTTTTGTTCTTTACATACTAGACCTAGTCCCTAAGTTAGAGCGATTCCATCCTAGGTCTCTACCCATTTGATCATCCATTAAACTTATCATGACATAAACTGATGGGCGTTGGGCTCTACTCCTATCGCAATCCAGGAGTGAATTCTAACACTAACATTTATGGCATCATTGCCGGGGACGAAGTTGAATATTTTCCCCGAGATTGAATGACAACGATCAACTGATTTTGAAGGTGCATTAGATATTAGAACTATTGAGATTGCTACTGTGCGCTTGGCGACTCCACTAATGCGACTCTGCTGGGGAATTCCATTGATGTGAATCCATAAGAAGCTCCATTTTTTCAGTCGTGGCTTCTAGAGGCAGACACACAAGGTCTAATCTGCAACTGTCGTTAGCACCACCTGAAGCTGACCTAGAGAAGATTATCAGAAAGGGAAAGTCCTCTGGAGACAGTACTTCTACTGCTAAATCAGGTATTTCTAATAATTTTCATGATTTTATAGAAACTCCAGCCCCTTCATTTCGTCCTATTTTGTTACCTTCTGTCGGATTTTTCCGTAGTCTAAATTTCGAGAGTGTTCCTGCTGGGTTTTCTCCCCCTGGTCTTGAATTAGTAGGAGAAAATCTTGTCACTCCTTTCTCCCCTGAGGTGGTACCCTGGTTTAGACCCAGTGCCTCTGAATATTCTCCTACCCCAGGTTTTATCACCCCTCCTCCTCCTGTTATTACTGCTACTAAGGAAAGGGAAGCTTCTGTGCCTTTGATCCCACAAGCCTGTTCTCCGGATTTGCTACAATCCCCCTCCCACTTTGTAGGCTCAGCTCCTGTCTTTCCAATTCAAACCTCATCGCCCCCTAGTTCCCCCACACTTGTTGTTCCTATAGCTGGTGTTAATCCCCTTCTAAATAGAATGGATGCCATAGTCACTGCCAGATATGCTCCTTTAATCCTACCTCATCCTATGAATCCTCTCCCTGCTGGAGATTACCTGAAATATATGCCCAAGTTCACTGGGGAAGAGGACATAACTGCAGAAGAGCACCTGGTTGCTTTCTACAATTATGCAGACAACCTCAACATTGAAAATGAAGATGTCTGGATGAGAGTCTTCGTCCAGAGCCTGGATGGTGAGGTGAGGAAATGGTTTAGGGGATTGGCCCCCGGATCTATTACTGGGATTGAAGCTCTAGATAGTGTTTTCCTAAGGCAGTGGGGAGATAAGAAGGATTTCATGTATTACATGACAGAGTTCAGATCTTTAAAGAAAATGGAAGGAGAGTTTGTCTCTGACTTCTCCAAAATATTCAATAAGATGTATAATAAGATTCCTGCTGAGATAAATCCCTCAGAAGGCTCTGCCAAAATTTCTTATGCTAGTGCATTCAACCCTGACTTATGTCTTCTATTGAGAGAAAGAAGAGATACCTCCCTAGCTCATATGAAAGATGTGGCCATAGAGGTGGAGTCTAATGTATTAGCAGTTGATAGGCTGAGAAACAAGACTGATGCAAACAGGAGAAAGGGAAGATCTGAAGTCTCAACTTCTAGCCCCTCGGTGCCTCACCCTCAAGTGGATGAACTGACCAAGATGGTGAAGTCTCTATCTGCAGAGATGGAGAGAATGAAGGTGGAGGGGAGGCAAGCATACAAAGGTCCTCAAAATGCCGAAAACAAAGGAGGTTTTAGGAGGCCAAACAATATTTCTCCCCCGACTATACAAAGAGACTAGAGGGGAAGAGATAGAGAAGACCAGAAAATTCAAGCCCCTTTTCAAAATAATTTTGTGGCCGATGAGGAAGAAGGGGAAACGGATGGGCTTGATCCTGAAATCCACTGCTTCGGAGACACTCCTCCTTTTCCTCATCTCACTCAATCAGCATATGAGGAATCTCTTATGGACAGTCAGTTAAATGAACTTAGCAAGGGAGACAAGGCTAGTAGCAGCCAAGGCAGGTATAACCTGAGGTCCAAGAAAAAGATAGCAGCACCTGATGTTTCTGAATAGTTCCCTAGAACAGAGAAACCTGCTAGTGAAGTAGCAGACAACAACAAAGGTAAGAAGGCCCAACCCCTCTCTCCAATGGTCCAGAGTCATGTTCCTGAAGTGAGGGAAATCCCAAATCTTAGATCTTCTTTCAACTTTGAGCATGAAATTCAAAAAATTAGGATCCCTGTGCCCCTCACCAAATTGATTAAGCATGAAGATTTCAAAAAACTCTTCTCTGAGCTATTACAGTCTGAAGCCTCATGCCTTCCCACAAACTCCATCAATTTGCAAGATTAAAAGCCTACAGTTATTCTAGGTCCTATGGTAGAAGACAGGAATGATTCATCCCCTCCCTTCTACACATCCTTGAATATACATGACAAGGTACTGCACAACTATTTGATGGATTCAGGGGCTTCCCACAACCTCATGCCCAAAACTATCATGGAAGAATTAGGACTAGAAGTCACCCGAGCCTATCATGACCTCTATTCTTTTGACTCCAGGAAAGTTCAATGTCTAAGAGTCATCAAAGACCTGGTCGTGACCTTGTTTCAATTTCCCATGAAAAGTGTGGTCATGGATATTGTAGTGGCTGATGTCCCCCCCAAGTTTGGTATGTTGTTATCAAGATCCTAGATAAAAAGACTAGGGGGGAATCTGCAGATGGACCTAACCTATGCTACTATTCCAGTATTTGGAGGGGAACATAGGAGACTATACAGAGAAGCCTAGTTGGCCTATATAATCAGTGATGAAGCCAATCCTACCAACCATCCCATTTTTTCCCTAGACACTGATTTAGGTTCCAGTTTACTACAACTCACTAATGCTCCTGAGCCTCCTCTAAAACTCAAAAAGCAGCCCACCACTTCTCATGAATTTCCTCCCCCCATCACCCCCGTCTGGAAAATGTTTTTTGATGGAGCCTCTTCCAGGGAAGGCATTGGTGCTGGGGTATTTTTTGTGTCACCTTCTCAGGAAACCATATCTCTGTCATACAAGCTAGAATTTGAAGCTACCAACAATGTAGCAGAATATGAAGCTCTTGTTCTAGAATTAAGAGCTGCAAAGGAAATGGGAACTCAGGAGGTAGTAGTGTTTGGAGATGCAAAATTGGTAGTCCAGCAGATCAGAAACGCTTATCAGGCTAAGCATCCTCGACTCGGGAGTTACAGAAATGAGGTATGGGACCTAATTGATAGTTTCTTCTCAGCATTTAACATTTCTTTCATCCCAAGAGAGAATAACACAGGCAAATTCCTTGGCTACATCAGCAAGCAATTTCAAAGTGCCCTTGCCACCCAAATTCAGATACGATGTAGAAGTAAAATACAGGCCCTCCATACCTAACAATGTCAAACATTGGAAGGTGTTCGAGGATGATATTGAGATCAAAAGATTCTTGGAGACGTTGAAGAATTTTCAGAGATGCATATTGTCCAAGACTCTGTCTCTGAAGAAAGGCTTGATGGGGGTAATTTTCTGAATAAGATTGCAGAGCGTAACATTGTGCAGTTGCCCAGCAATCATATTCCAAGGGGATTGATTCCTTTGGAAAGGCTTTTTGATAGAAATGATGTGGCATTAAAGGGGGAAATCTCAGAGGATGACGCTGATACAACTCAGTGCAACATTGGCACTGAGAATGAACCCAAGTTTGTCAAATTGTCAAGAAGTCTGACAAAGGAGCAGAGGGTTGAATACGCTGAACTATTGAGAGAGTTTGCTGATGTTTGCGCCTGGACCTATGAAGATCTCAAAACATATGACACTTTTGTCATTGAGCATAAAATCCCATTGAAAAAGGAGGCAAAGACATGTAGGCAGAAGCTAAGATAGATAAATCCTATGTTATTGCCTATCATGGAGAGGAAAGTGAAGAAGTTGCTACAGGCCCAGATCATCGTGCCACTGAGATATTCAGAGTGGGTGGCCAACTTCGTCCCAGTAAGGAAGAAGAATGGAGAAATCAGGCTCTGTGTAGATTTTAGAAATCTGAACAAGAGCTCACAGAAGGACAATTACCCCTTACCAAAGATGGAACATATATTGCAGAGGGTAACAGGAGCATCTAGGATTTCCATGATCAATGGTTTCTCTGGCTACAATCAAATCTTTGTTCTTCCTGAGGACAGGGAAAAGATGGCATTTACCACTCCATGGGGCACATTCATGTATGCTAAAATGCCTTTTGGATTGATGAATGCAAGGGCAACGTTTCAATGTGCCATGGACATAGCTTTCA
Organism: Picea sitchensis; assembly: GCA_010110895.2. Classification (NCBI taxonomy): domain Eukaryota; kingdom Viridiplantae; phylum Streptophyta; class Pinopsida; order Pinales; family Pinaceae; genus Picea; species Picea sitchensis. Next base: position 8,194 of record SNQJ01S0199898.1, on the reverse strand, counting down.
TTGTGGAAAAGGATAAGTTTGTGGTCATCTATCTAGATGACATAACAATCTTTTCCAAATTTGATAAAGAACACTGTTGTCATCTCAGTAAGGTTTTTTTGAAATGCAGGAGTTTTGGTATTTCATTGAATCCCAAGAAATCTCTATTCACCATGAAGGAGGGTAAGTTACTGGGCCACATAGTATCAGCAGAAGGAGTCAAGATTGATCCTAGTAGAGTTGAAGCAATGGAAGCCTTATCAATCCCAAGATCCAGGAAAGAGGTCCAATCTTTCCTTGGTAAGATTAATTTTCTAAGGAGGTTTGTTTCTAACTTTGCTGAGGAGGTAAAACTTATAATAGCCATGTTGAGGAAAGGAAATGAAGCGAGGTGGACTTTTGAGTCGCAAAATTCCTTTGAGCAAATAAAGAAGGCCTTGACTGAAGCTCCTATGCTTATCAGTCCCGATTACTCAAAGGATTTCCTTATTTTCTCCTTTGCCTCACCTGACATAGTGGATGTTGTTTTATTACAGACAAACGAGGCTGGGCTAGAGTAGCCTATTGCCTATTTTAGCAGAGTGCTGAGGGATGCCGAAGTCAGGTACGACATTATGGAGAAGCAGGCCTATGCCCTGGTAAAGGCTCTCAAAGCCTTTAGAACCTATGTCCTACAGTCGAATATCATTGCCTATGTCCCTTCTGCCATTGTTAAGGACATTCTTATTCAGCCTGATATAGATAGGAGGAGGAGTAAGTGGATAGCCAAGATCCTAGAGTTTGACCTGGAAATAAGGTCTACCAAATTGATCAAAGGTCAAGGTTTAGCCAAGCTGTTGGCTGAAGCAAACTGTAAATATTTGGGGGTAAGTTTCATCAATGAATGCTCAGAGAATCAGCAGAATCAACTATCTGATGTAGATCCCCAAGAAGAACCCCCGTTGGCTCAATGTCCTTGGTATAAGGATGTTATATATTTTCTGCAAGAGTTGCGGCCTCCAGATAGCCTGCAAAGAAACAAGGCAAGAGCTCTGAAGCTCAAAGCAGTCAGATACTACCTTGTCGATCAAGTTTTATATTGGAAAGATCCCCCAGGGGTGCTTTTGAAATGTATGAATCCACAAGAGGCTAATAGGATCATGGTTGAATTTCATAGTGGCCTATGTGGAGGGTACCATTTCTGGAAGACCACAGCCTACAAAATCCTCAGGGCTGGGTACTACTGGCCCACCGTATTCACTGACGTCTATAGAAAGGTCAGAGCCTGCATTGAATGCCAAAGATTTGCAGGAAAGAAACAACTCAAATCTCTTCCTTTAACACCCATAGTTCTTTCGGGACCTTTCCAGCAATGGGGCCTAGATTTTATTAGAGAAATCCACCCTGCTTTCAGTGGGTAGCACAGATGGATCCTGACTGCTACAGATTTGTTTACTAAGTGGATTGAAGTTATCCCCACCAAGAGTGCTTCTCACAAGGTAATCATTGGATTCCTGGAAGACCTCATCACAAGATTCGGCTACCCAAGAAAGATTGTTACTGATAACGCAGCCTCCTTCAAGGATGAGTCGTTAGCCAAGTTCTGTGAGAAATTCGGGATCAAACTGATTCACTCCACCCCATACTATCCCCAAGGCAATGGTTTAGTAGAATCCTCCAACAAGAGCCTGATAAGGATCATCAAAAGACTATTGGAGGACAATAAAAAGGCCCAGTATTCAAGGTTGAAATTTTCTCTATGGGTCGATCGAGTGACCATGAAGAGATCTATAGGAATCTCCCCTTTCCAATTAGTCTATGGAGCAGAGGTTGTTTTTCCTTCTCAGCTAGCCATTCCTGTAGCAAAATTCCTCCAGGATCATCAAGAAGAGCTTGATGGTATGATCAGAAGAATTCATCAACTGGTGGAGGTCCAGCAGGCCAGAGAGCAGGTGATGAGCAGAATTAAGGACCATCAGCAGAAGATTAAGCAGGTTTTTGATAAGAAGGCCAAGAAAGAGGATTTCCAGATCGGAGACCTGGTACTGAAATGGGATGCTCCTAAGCAATATAAGGGAATTCACGGCAAATTTGAGGCCATGTGGATCGGGCCCTTAAAGATATTTGAAGTATTTTCAAATAATACCTATAGGTTGCGAGATTTGAAGGATCAAGAATTTTTCAATGGCCCTGTGAATGGGCATTTCCTGAAAATATTTTTCTCTTGAGCCGCACATGGCTCTTCTGTGATTGTAAATATTGTTTTTCTTTTTGTCTTTAATTTTTAAATAATGACTCCATAGCCCAACAGCAAGGCACTGAAACTGCGAAATGAGTCCTTAGAGCATCACAGGGAGGAATCTATCCCCAATGGAGCCTAATGTTAACAACAATTTTTGTCTTGGGCACAAGAGTACCCAGGTCTAAAGGTTGCACGAGAAGCACCCAACCGCAGTGCGGAAAAGTCTCATTTCAGGCTACAAGTCAAGCGAGCGGGTGAAGTTTTGTTGTCAGCAACCGAGATCCATCTATAGAGTAGATCGACGATCCTCGAGTTTTTGGGGCTACCAAGTTGCCCGAGGTTTATCTCAAGAGATGGCACCCATATTTCAAGAAAAAATCTGGTCCGTCCGATCCATTTGGGACAGGTGGTAGCCAGTCGGCATTTTAGAGAATCGGCATTTTGGGGATCGACATTTCGGGAGACAAGGGATCTCCCATCCACTACAACTGAAATTGCCGAAATGTGAAACATCGAAGGCACCTTTGAAGCTGAGCCCATGGTCTTAGCGCCAGGTCATGTCAAGTGAGCCTGGGAATGGAGGTAGCCCCTTTTTAATGATAAATCCATCTCGGTCGTTCATCTAAAGGACATGCGGTGCACATCCATGTTTTCGTAGTTTGGTCAATCGGGAATTTGAGGAAGAAATGCATCGTGAACCCCTGGTGCAAGAAATCCTAAAAGGATCGGGACCATTGATCAGAAGGACACGCGCCGCAAGATCTGATCCATAGGTGGGGCCTTTCGGGATTTTCATAATGGCAGCGCGGAAGTCATCTCAGTCATTCATCCATCGACGAAACTCGGGCACATTTGACTTAAAAAGGGCATGGATCTGGGTGGTCATGATCCACGCATCCAGATCTACGGTCGAGGTCTAATTCCGTCCCCCCTCCATCGTTCTACCTTTAATGGGGGGGGGTCCAGAATTGAGCGCACAGCTCTCCGACGGCCTAGATCGAAGTGCCTAAATCTACAGCTCACACGTGATTCCGAAACCCCCTTGTCATTCTGCCTTTAATGACGGGGGGGGTCCAAAATTGCGCACAGCTCTCCGATGGTCGAGATCGAAGCGCCCAGATCAATGGCTCTCAAGCCATTTCAGACCCACTTGCCAGTCTGCCTTTAATGAAGGGGGGGGTCTGGAATGATGTGTTAATTAGCGTGGGGCTCCCTGCCTATTGTGTCGCCTCCTGTATCACTCTCTCACCTCAGAGCTCATGTATTCTGCCACGTCCACCCACATGGCCCCTCCTCAGCTCATCATCCTCTCACCTCCTGCCATGTGTCTCTCTCCCCCAGTCACCTCCACCTCAGCACCTTTCACCATCCACTGTCCCCTGCCTCCGTCTTACTTCTACATAAGCACCCCCCTCATCTCACCTTCACAGTATTGGCACCTTCGACCTCCTCATCATGCATGCCAGATCCTCCACGCTTCATACATTGGACTGTTCAGCTGATCCAGGTGGCACCATGAGAAGACCTCCACATCCCAGAAGGCAGAGTTGACCAAGACCATTCCCGATCCCAAGAAGGTAGTTATTGAAGTTGCTGGAGGTGGTTAGACATCGTCTCCGCCATAAATGGAAAGTCCGACAAAGGACTAAAGCTCATTGATCCATCTGCAAGACAGTCAGGAGTCCGATTGCGATCGTCCAGAGTCTGCATGTGCAGACTGTCAGAAGACATGCAGATGTAATGCTTTCATTGCAGTGTCTTGTTTTCGCTACTAGGGTTTTTGTTTTGAGTATATTTGGGCGTTTTCGCCATTTTTGTAATCTATCGATGGTTGAGCGAGGCTCCCGGTTGTAAAATGTTAGCAAAGCACTGGCTATTCTAGTTATGTATTAACATCTAAGACTTCTTGCCTTATGAATGTCAGTTTCTTTCATATCTTCGTTTACACTGTGTTAGAACAACTCGGAATTGGAGGATCCAGTCGAATTGCAACTGTTATAGGATGATGTAGGTTGGATCACTGTAACAGTTGCGTTGTCTCTAATTGGTTCTTGTGATTTTCTCAATGTTGAATGACTTGGAATTGGAGGATCTAGTCAAGTCACCCCTTCAGTTCCCCGAAACTTTGAACCAAGAATATCTTGCACTCAAAGTTTTTCTTTTGTAAACTACTGAAAGGCTTGATGCCTGAGGTAGTTTTGCTCACTCCTCTCACCAAGTCTTCCACCTTCTTATTTTACAATCAACTCACTAACTGAAGTTGGATCAAGACCTATTTTGTTCTTTACATACTAGACCTAGTCCCTGAGTTAGAGTGATTCCATCCTGGGTCTCTACCCATTCGATCATCCATTAAACTTATCGTGACATAAACTGATGGGCGTTGGGCTCTGCTCCTATCGCAATGCACGAGTGACTTCTAACACTAACAGAGTGCACTTCTGAACTCTATGGAATTTGGACAGAGACATGTTAGGAGGGTGCACCAGAGGAAGTCTTAGACTCAGGGAGAAGCCTCAAGGTTGTCGAACACCTTGGAAGTGAGACTGTACAGAGGAAGGCACGGCGAAGATAGAATTTCTGAGAATTATGTGAGGCTCTGCCAAGAGGGCATTGAGAAAATGAACTGGATACATTGAGGAGAACTCTATTTTGAGTTCAGTAAGAAGACAGAGTCACTGAGGATTATGTGGAAGCTCTTCCAGGAGGGCAATGATTAAGTGCATAGAGTGCACAGAAGAACTCTATTCTGAGTTCAGAGGTAAGAGAAGTGTCACAGGAAGACCTTCACAGGGTTACTGAACACCCTGTAGGCTCAACAAGGTGTGCTTGAGTAGGAAGTTGCTAGAGGGCACTTATATCCCTTCAAGGAGAGAAAGTGATAGAGACACTTTGAGGTCGGAGCCACAAATAAGCTCAGAAGAGATAGCACCGTTTCGTGCAAAGGTCCTGCAAGAGGTTGCAGAGTTTGAAGGAACCTTTTTGGTTCAAAGAAAGAAAGCTCAGGAGGAATAGTGCCTTTGAGTACAGAGCAATAGCCGAAAGGAGTGCAGAAGTCGAGAAACCTTTCAAGGTTTCATAGTCGATAAAGCTCAGGAGGGACAACGTCCTTAGAATACAGGCAGGAGCCGAGGATACAAGATTCGCAACAGAGACAAAGGTCGAGGCCTTTTGGAGCAAGAAATCTTCTAAGGTAGGAAGGAAGTAGCATGAACTCAGGAGAGCATAGCTGTCGTTGATTCAGGCACTGGGGAAAAGATCTGGACCATTGAGTTTCATGTCCAGGCAGCAGGAGGAAAGCACGTAGGAGGACAGATTTGGGTTGTCAGATCTAGCACAGATAGTTGATAGTCGTCGGATCTGGGAGAAGGTGCACAAGGTTTAACCCTCGTATATGCAAAGGAGAGGACACGTCAAAGTCCTGAAAAGATCATGACCATCCATCGCTGGAGAGGACACATGGCAGAGATCCAGAAGCCATCGGGGTTTTAGACACCGAGAGTTCAAAGAGGAAGAGTCACGAGACAAGAAGTCTCGGCTCACAAAATCCCAAAAGCATCATGACCATCCATAGGAGGACACGTGGCAAGAGGTCTAGGTTTCAGGCAAATCCCTGAAAGGCCCATTTCGGCATTTCGAGAATTGGGAGTTCGAAGGGCCAAGAATTGTTGCAGCCAGAATCGTGAAATCCTGAAACACAAAAACCTGAAAGCGTTCGAAGGAATAGCACCAGGTCACGGAACCAGGTCATGTGGACAAGACCCAAGCGGAGAGCTTCTCACTCGCCAACCATTTCGGCATTTCGGCATTTTGATATTTCGGGGTTTAGCTTTTTGGAAATCCCGAGGAAAAGAAGTCAGGATGCTTTGCATTGAAACCCCTGATGTCGCGAAATGTGAAAAGTGTCTTTGGAGTGGCATTTTGGCATTTCGGCATTTCAGGGTTCGGCATTTCAGAAATCCCAAGGACAAGGAGCTGGGGCACTTGGTGTTGAAAACCCTGAAGTCGCAAAACGTGGCATATCTATGGAGTAGGCTGCGGTCACATATTTCGGCATTTTGTCATTTCGGGTTTCGGGGATTAAAGATTCAAGGAGACTCGACATCAGGGTTCGTGAAGTTGCGAAACCCAAAATTCTGAATTGGAAAAAGTCCCGATCATATTTGGTTGAAGGATGTATTTGGTGGCCGTGTGGAGGTGAAGCTGACGCCTAGTGAACGTTGTGCAGGTGGGGTTTTCGTGAAGGACCTGTGGATCGGATTCTTGGGGTCCCAGTGAGGGATGAAAGAACTATTTCAGTTCTGCAGATCCAAAGGAAGAACGATCTTGTGCGGATCTCGGCCCAAGGGTCAAGG
>SNQJ01S0199896.1:0-16986 GCA_010110895.2 Picea sitchensis | reverse complement strand
ATCTCAAAAAACCTTCATTTAGGCCCTCAAAATGGCCCCGGAAGTTAAAACCTGCTAAAAATAGTAAATTGCCAAAATTGCCAGAAAATTGTTTTGAGCCAGTCGGAAAAGGTGGGTGGCCACCGATATCCACCTGGATCACTTGAGAAAACTTGGAAATGTGAATTGATTCAACTTACAAACTTCCTTGTGCATTTCAACAAAGATCTTCAACAATAAGATATTGGTATCCATCCTCATTGTCAATACACTCTGCTGCATGCTTTCCCAGCTCCATTGTCTACCAAGCAATGCTTTCCGCCATGCAATGTCCGCCAGGCAATGTCTGCCATGCAATGTCCGCCAAGAAATGATTTCTCAACTCCATCCTCTATGCTCCTGCACTTGGTATACATTGTAACAAGATCATTATCAACAGAAACATCTGTGCCAAATCTTGTTTTGATCATGAGTGCATCGAACATTTTTCCCTTTTCTAGGGTGGCTAATGTGGCACATGCACTAGGAATACTAGAAAAGGCAAATTGATTTGGCTTAACTTGTGTTACCAATTGAGAGGTCTGATTCAAACTTCCTTTTCAAAATACAAGAATGGATTCCCTTGCCATGTTCAAGAGGTCCAAGGGATGCACATGCACTTAGCACACTAGCAAACATGAATTGAGCAGGCTTTATGCAAGCCCTTGTCATCTTACAAAAGAGTTCAAGGGCTTCATCATACTACTCATTTTTTGCATATCCTGGAATCATGGTTGTCCATAAAACAACATCTTTCTAGATCATGTTATGAAACACTTGAAATGAATCCTCTATCATCCCACATTGAGAATACAAGGTGACTAGGGCACTAGCCAGATGGATATCTGGCTCAATTATAACTTTAATAATGTGGGTATGAAGTTGCATACCTAATTTGACATAAACAAGGTCACAACATGCCTTAAGCACAGTCACAATAATTGACTGGTTTGCAGTCATTCCTACTTGCATCAAGAGTTGTGAAGGAACTCAGGTGTTGTGAAGATACGAATCAATAACAACTCTTGTATTTTTTACTTAACAATGTACTTTACTCTCAATTTCTCTCTCCCTTTTTACATGTATAGGCCACCTTTACCTTTCTACCATTTCTTCCCCTTGGGTTCATATTTCCGACGAGGGTAGTGTTTTTGTTTAGTTAAAGTTCGACCTTTCTTGTTCATTTTTTTCAGAAATACCATTATTTGGGTTGTCTTTAAATTGTCCAAAAACTATTAGGGTAAAGTTACATGAGAAAAATTCCCAACATAATAGGATACTAAAAAGAGTAACTCTATGGTAATCATTATGAGCTTACTGTTATACTAATAGGATACTAGTATTAAATTAGTGTTACATCTTTATTGACTGATCGTTTCTGTCATTAATGATTTTATAGGATGTACAAGAAAATAGGTATTTGTCAGATCTATCTTCATTGAGTGAGGGAAGTTCAGGTAGAATAGAATAAAGTGAGACATCTAGTAGGTCTAGCAGGCGAAGATTGACTAGAGGTGAGAAGATCAGAAGAAAATTCCATAAACGCATGGAATTTTTTCTTGTGAAAGGCGGATCATGTTCTTACAATCATGAGATCATAGATGACATTGAGGTGCCCTTGAGGTACAAACATATAGTGAAACAATGGGTACCCAAGGATCTTCTTAAAATAAACACTGATGTTTGTGTAAACGAAAGGATATACCGGATTGCTCCATCATCATTACATGGTTTGGGGCTATTTTCCATGGATTCCATAAAGGTCTAATATGACAGATTAACTGAATTGACGAAGTACGTCGAACCCTGTTATATCTACAAAGATTAGATACGAATAGTCCAATATACAAAAAGTATGCGAAGATATGGCTTGGCTGCAAATTATATACAACTAAAAGACAATAATCAAAATAAAGGAGCAACTGTCTACATTGACGGAAGGCCAAAAACAACGAGGAATATTGCAGGGTTTATAAACAGTACACGGCCCGCGACCAAAAATAAGCAACCCAATTGCATATTTGAGGGGCGTGAAGAAAACTGTGTATTCGTATGTGCAATAAAATCAATAGCTACAGGGGAAGAGATATTGATTGATTACAATTTGAATTGAATAGATACAAATGTTGCTATTATGGGGGCGGTACGTATACTAATTTACCCAACCTGTAAGCAATGACTCTCATATTTTATGATTTTCATTATGTTCTATTTTTGTTATCAACATTTGAATTTCTCATACATTTGAATTTATTTCTCATGATAATGATCACAGTTCTAATTTTATTGTAATGTGGCAGGATGATCATGGTAAATCAATAGTGGCCTCATAACAGGTAAATAAACAACAATTTTCGAATAGCATTTAATGTGCATTTTATTTCTGTGGTGATCAATTATTTTATTTCTTTACATAACTGAATTATCATTTATTTTGTCGAATATGTAGTCCGCGGGATATGATGTTGATGATGATTCGCTTGGCAAAAGGGATTTGTATGAATCCTCCAACCCTACGATTTTAATAAAGAAAATGATCAATAAAGGAAACAAGAAACTAGCTCACTTGTTATATATTCTAGATCAAACTCCTAAGGTTGAAGAAAGGATCAAAGAAGTTATGAAAAGGCTTAAGACATATAATGTAATTACCATAATTTCAAGTTGTTTTATTTTTATGTCATAAGATCAATTATGAAAGCTTGATTTTTAACTTTTACATTATCTAAACAAAAAAATGTTCTCTTTCTTATATAGAGATTTTTGGATCCTGTTGACACCAAGATGCATGATATTGGTAGTAGTGGCGCTACACAGACACCATAGGGTCCCAACGTAGGCCCTCGTATAGCTTCCAGGATGCAACTATTCAGATCTCCACCTTCCACACCATTAGGTGGGAGCCACGACACGCCCACTGAGGAAGCAACCACACAGGTAAGCTCTGGAGGTGGTGATGGAGATGAGGTCGATGATTTGAAAAACTATATGGTTTATTTTCCTAAAGCAAGACATGTGACCAGCACAGGGACCCTTAAGGGCACCTTTATGGTCAACGAGGAAGGGCTTCCATTAAAGCAAGTTAAAGCTCCAGGTAATTTTTAAAATTTTATTTTTTTCATGTTCTCTATGTAGACAAATATAAATCATCTAAATTATTATTTTTAAATTAATAATCATATAATCATTTAGCGTGTAGGGAACAATGGTTTTTACAGGTCCTTGGAGAATAAGGCTTTTTTGATTTTTGGGCCCACCATATGGGAGAGGTGGAATTCCTAGAATTCCAACCTCAGAAAAGAATTGATGGATCATCTAGAAATCCTTTTTGGTGTAAATACTTTTAATAAGACCTTGGCCACGGCCGTAGCTGGCCAATATTTAAAATATATGCAAGAAACATATAGGAGGAACTTGAAAAAAAATGATAGGCATGAGCGTCCTCTTATGATTCCAGATAGGGAGTGGAAGGCCCTCATCGAGGACGCAAAAGAGAAGAAATTGACAGATGAAGGAAAGACACCCTTTGGTCCCAAAAGGTAAATTACAATTTCAAATGAATACCTTCTAATTTTTTTAGATGTAAATAAAACTGTGGTATATATTAACATACTTGAAACTTTTGATGATAGATTGATTGACACATCAAAGGCCACAAAAGCAAGGCTTTCCAAATGTGGCCAACACAGGCTAGGCCAGGGAAGCTACTTGAAGTTGCAGTCACGAATTGTAAGTACCTAAATATCTTATTTGTATTGCCTTAAAACTTTTAGGTAATTGTTGGGAATAACATAAAAATACATACACTTATGCAATGCAGGGTGACGAGTTTGGTATTGAAACCACGGAGGAAGACCTCAAGCTTGGTTACAAGTACGTCTATAAAGTGGTAGTTGAACACCGAAAAAGCTTGGGGAAGATACCAAGAACCACTTTGCAAGATAAGGTAAATAAAATTCAATCCACATTAACCTTTGTTATTAAAAGAATACAATCATGTTGGATATTATTAATATTTACAACTTTGTTTTAATCAAGGGAGAAGCACTGTCAATGAATGCACTAGTACTATTACAGAGCAGTGCGTTGATAGCAGTTTGCAACCAGAATATGGTTCTGATCCCATTCAGTCCCAATTTTTCATAGAGGCACAGCCGCACGATGGTGCTACGACCGAGTTGGCACATGACGGTAATATGACTGTATTTTAATCATATACTTAATAATTTCATAGTTATAAATTTTGTACTTCTATTTTTTTTTACTTATACATTTATGATTGTCCTTATAAAGTTTGTGGTCTCAATGGCAGAGTATGTTGTACTTGAGGCTCATACAGTTGAAGAGGAGCACGTGGGGGAAACCATTCCAACAATGCCAACCAATGAACTAGGTAAATAATTACATTGTAGGTGTTTTCTTTTAATATTACTGAACTAGTTCAATGATATTTAAAAACTGGCAATTTAAATTTTGTATTTTTTTCTTTTGTAGGTGATGCCTCATCACAGCGGCCTCCATTACACCGTGAATACCAACAGAGCAACAACAAAGTCAATGTTGACTTCATTGCTTCTACTTAAATCAAGGGAGGCAGTTTGATCAAATATTAGATGCGTGGCTCCAATAAATTATTCTTGAAACCAAGAAGAGCTCATTCAGGTATGTTTTGACACTCTCGTAAAAATGCATCTTAGAGTAAATAATGCACTACAAATATTACTTGTATTGATTTTTTAGATATTTATGGAGGTTGAATGATTTTGGCAGGTACTTTAAGATCTTTCTTCGTCAATTGAGGGAAGCTCAAGACTAACAGAGGGCCATACAGCTGAAGAGAAACACATGGGGCCAACCATTCTAACTGTATTTTCTACCAGTTCATCAGATCAGGTGTGATTGCTCCTTTCAACATATAAGTTTATATAGCCATCAATTCTAGTTATTTTAATTTAGATCTGTTTATTTATTTTTAAATATAATATAGCTAAAAAAGTGTGTAGTGAATAAATGGATCCATGCTACCATATGTACATTCTCCTTGGTAGATCTTGTTGCATTGCAAGTTGTAGACAACTCAACATGTGGGTAGTTTGTTCACTTGTTCTAGGTTCTTCTATTTTCAGGATCATCTGGGTTGTGCCTTGTCTGTGATTGTTGTGAAATGGTGAAGCACATATTCTGGGATTGCTAGTTTTCCATGATTATTGGTTCTGTTGAATGGGTTATATGGGATTACTATGCAGAAGCTAATCAATGGTTAGAGTGCATTAAAGTTGAACACTTGCTCTTAGTTAACATAAGGTAAACAAGTACTAGTATTTATTCCATATCACATCTTACCCTATGAATCCCATTAGTCTTTCTCATATTACTAGTCTCTGCATGTATGATCTAGCCACAGTGAAAGCTCTCTACAAGCCATAGTGAAATCTCTCTACCTGTATCATGACCATATGAATTTTCTCTTACGTGATTCAGATCCTAATAGTAATGATAAATCTTTTTTCACATCCTGATAAAGATTCAGATCCTGTAGGAAGCTTTTTTCACAATTTTATATAAAATGCACAAAAAACCTTGTTTAAATGTTGCAAACATTGCTCCATTGCAATACTATGCCACTGTATAATCATCTTTTGCATCAAGGTTATTTATATTCACTAAGTTGCAAGGGTTATTTCCCTAATGGCTATCAAAGACTTTGGACTCCATCCATGCTGGATAAGGGCAACAACTTTTCTAGTTGCTATTAAACCTATGATTGTATTGATCCCAGCATAATCATGAAGGTATTTCAACTCAACCTTAAGAGCTTCACTATAGCCACATGATTTTTCTGCAGATAAACTCCATTGACATTTTGAGTTTGCATTTTCAATGGATTGTCCTTGATTTATAAATTCTTGGACTACACCTCTCCTAGGAGGTCCCTGAAACTTACTTTATCATTGGCACAAAAGCCTTAGAAGCTATCAAAGTTGTCCAGATAATAAGTTCTATAAAAACTGCCACCTTGGCATACAACACTAAAACTATTGTCCTCAAAAAACCACTTGGAATAAAATCAAAATAAACTTAAAGTCGTGCAATCAATGCACAAAACAAAGTGATAGCACATATCCAAGATAATCATTTAGGTTGTTGTCAAGATTAGACTCGCATCAAGAGTAGGATCATCTTCGTCATTCATGTAGGGTATTCACCCCATCATTAAGTTGGCTCTATAGTGCCCCAACCATCATTTTCAGGCTTCTTTTCATTTTCCATGATAGCCAAGGAAAAAGTTGGGAAGTTATCAGTCAAAAGACACAAAGGAAAGTTGTGAGTGCATCTGTGTTGCCAGTCATGCTTTTCTTGCACTATTTAGCCAACTTTGTGTCATGGCCTCCCATCACCGTGTTCAGTCTAGATTGCCTGGTGCAGGCAGAGATATAACAGTAGGTACAAGTGTGCCACATCCAACTCCACTTTTTTTTAGCCCTGTATAGTGATATGCAATGGGAGAATGACATATGTTAGAAAAGTAAAAAAGTAAAACATAGCTGCAAAACCTAACATATGTTTTGCAGCTATGACATATGTTAGGTTTTGCAGTTATGTTAGAACAAAACATGGCCTTAGAGCGAGCTTCGGAGACATTGACAACACCAACCAATCACTCACCAATCAACTGAGTAACTCTTTTTCTGTCATCATTGCTCCCTTTCGTCTCTTCTCTTCTTTAGCGCTCTGTCACTTTTAGTTCTACCCTACTCGCTCTGCTAACTGCCAATCCTGCATGCTTCTGTCCCATGCCTGCAATCCACGTAGCCTCTTTGGAGTCATGGTAATCTTAACTACCTTGCCAACTCATCCCCTTACTGCTCCACGATCTCTCATGCTACTTGAAGTAATCATTCAAGAAGATTTCCCAGAGATTCTTTTCTTTATTCCGGCGTGCATGGGGGATCTTCTCGATTACTAATGGAAATCACAAAACTTGGATTAGCATGCATTGACAAAACTTGCATTGGCACACGCGCCTTAGGTCACCCACTGCACAACTGCTGGAATGCACACAAAAAATGAATTGTGTGCACAACTTCGTTTGTGAGTGTGAACGATCTTTAAGCAAAACTTTGGGTGCCAACAATCTAGCCCCCACCACTATTATTTGGCTTGTCCTTGAGCCAATTGCCTTATGGAGTGATCGATGTGACAGAAGGAACCGTCTTCATAAGCTCCTGAAATAACTACTTGAACTCGACACATTTGACCAGTGGGACTTTCCCAAACGTCGACCCCTGAAATTGTACTCCACAGGGCAACACAAGATGTGGAACCGACTGTTCTTCATTTCCTTAGACTTCATTTGGGCTTGGGCTTTTCTTAAGGACCCCATGTTGGATATGGTGACTAATGTGTCTCAAATTATGAAAACCCTGACCTATTTTGGAACTCAACTGCACGAGAGAGCTTGCCTGCTGAATAGACAATAAGATTATGCACGTATTTTCTCTAGACAATGCCAAAATATGAAGGAAAGAACACTTCGAGAAGAAGGAAAAATCAATGAGTCAAAACACTTTTCCCTTCCAAAAGATACTGGACTTATAATGGCACATGTCTTTCATTTGGTGTGGATTTACTGTCTAGTGCTTTTCATTATCTTGGTCGATAGTGCCTTCCATCCTTTCCATCGAAGTTGCCTCACTGGACACAGGTCAATCGCTATAGCCTTAATGTCGTTCTTTCCGCCATCCATCGTAATTAATTATTTCATTCTAAATAAGATAAATCATCCCCCTGTTAGCTGCATTAATGACTCAATCTTTTCGAAATTGGGGGAAAGAGACGCGATGTAACTGTTTGTCACATTGATCATTATTACTATAAATATTTTTTGCCGCTGAATATTTCAGGACAACGTGGGTTGGTTTAAACATGTGCAAGTATTATTCTTCGAAGTTGTCGCACATGAATCCTATGCACCCCTGCATTGGTCCACCCTTGGTTAATTGGTTGTAGCAACCCCTGGTGGGTCATGATGCTTGCTCACACATGCCAAACCTTTTGGTTTCCACCATAGTGAAACTAAACTCAATCCGATTGGATTTGGTGGTAGCTACTGACTACCGATTACTTCCTTACTCATGCATAGCTCATCTTTTTTCTCAATGGGGTTGAAGGGGACTAAGTGGGCAGACCTGATTCCTATTACTGCATACTAATTAGTCATCTCCATCCTTCGCACACACATCTCCCCCACTCATCCGCTAGGGAACCGAGGAACTAGAGGGGCATAATTCTTTCTCGGCAGTGCGTGTTGGGCTTTCAGATATTGGCTCCACATCTCGCATCGCTTGGCTACCCAACGTCTCTTTCAAGAACACATGGATCAAGAGAGATCCACCCCTGGCCTAAACCTTTCTCTTAGTGAATCTTCCACAATGTCCCATTCTCAGAGATGTTCTCGGTGATCAGTTCTAACATAGTTGCAAAACCTATCAAAAAAGTTAAAAAGGATGCAATTCCCCTAGTTATCAACCTATTTAAATTTACTTATCCACCCTAGAGTACCTAACTACAACATATTTATCAGGCATTAGAGTCTAATTCTATAAGCCATTTTGTATTTAAGCTCATGTTTGATGTCCTAGTCATAAACCTTTGTGCTGCCATATTTCATTACTCATAAAATACCACTTCTATGTAATAAGGGTCGTACCACTTTTATAGAAGCTTAAGCTTGAAGTTAGGGTTTCTACTTATTTTTGGTATAGATAAGTGTTCCCTCATCTCATTTGTATCTGTTATCATTTTTCAATATTACAACCAACAACTCTAAAAGAAATTGTATAATTTTTCCTTTGTATAAATTTGCAAGTGCTATCTACCTCTTAGTGTGCTTATTTTTGTTGTTATTTTATGTTACTTGAGCTTTACTACTATCATATAATTTGCTATTAGGTTTAGTTAATCCTGAAGCTGTAGTTTTTGTGCCATTTTGGATACATGCACTCTGCATTGACATAATATCATTCCACGCTGACTACATACAAGGCATGAGAATATCAGTCCCAATGGTTGGCTCAATTGGTAGATTCTCTTGTACAAAAGTTCAAGGTGGTCTTTTGAAAGGGACAAGGTTGGGTTAGGCATATTAGCTCTCATGGATGTATGGAACGAACCCATCATGAACTGTCCTCATGCATTTCTTGAATAACCTTGGGTGATACCCTTGCTTTCCTCGTAGGGGAGATAGGCTAGAAAACTGCTATAGCCTGCTGGTATATGACACATCCTCTTCTAGACCCATTGTCTAAGATGAAAATGCCTCTTACAATAAGAAGTCCAAGGGGTTAGCTCAACCAGTGTCACCAATGTTATTGGGCATTTGGTTAGTTCCATGTCAGCAGTTGCTTGGTTTGAATCCCCTTGGGTTAGGTGCACTAATAAATGTTGACAAGTTTACAAGGAATGCCATCCATGAATGTGGTGAAGCATCCCATGGGGTTTCTCCACAAGGTTTTCCTTCGAAAAAAATAAAAATAAAGCATGAGAATATGAAGGAGAAAAGAGGAAATTGAGGAATATGAGATGTTTTGATATCGAGAACACATTTTTTATTCAAAAATTAGATATCTCTCTCCTATTGTTGTTATTATTAAGTCAATAAGATAATAAGAAAAATAATTTTATTAATGTCAAACGAATGACCACAAGAGTAGGTCAATGGGAAGAAAAGGTACATCTAGTATTCTATCAAAATCAGAAAGTGCAAAACAAATAAGGGCCAAGTAATTAGTCAACATGAGTACAGAATAACTAAATTTAGAAGCAAAAACCCTGACAAGTATAAATTGTAAATGAGTTGAGAAAGAAGAATAAGGCCCCTCAACCGAGTCGTCAGTCACTTCAAGGGGCTAATGCATTGGCTAATAATATTGTTTGGAGACCATTATGGGATAAAGGGCCCTTGTCATGTAATCTTGGGTTGAGCCCTAGATTGAAGAAGTCCATCACTCCTAACATCATGCTCGGGGGAAGAAGCTTTATATGAAAGACTTGTTTCTCAAAAAGAGTTGGAGAGTAGTACCTTGTGTAGAATGATCCTATCTTTGGGACATCCTAGAGATGGTTTATCTATTGTTTAGTTGGTGCATACCTTGGGGTCTAGAACAAGAACTCCTCAAAAGCCTCGTGGAGGCCAGTCAACCTGTTAGGGGAGGGAGAGTGAGGGTCGAGAGGAAACTGGAGGTCTTGTTTCTTTGGTATATGGAGTGGTGTGGGCCTCTATCTGTTGTTTGTTGTGTCAAGTAGACTGAACATAGGGAAGAAAGAGTTGATCTTATTGGAGGGTTTTGGCCAAGTAGGTCAACGTAGGGATGATGATCAAGATATTGTGCATCCATAACATACTACAGCAATATAAAGATTCTTGGACCATTTCTCCTGCAAAACATAATCAATAAAGAATTAATTCACACAACCCAAGTTGGCTCTAGGAACACAATTATTTAGCTATTGAAGTCACCTTAACATGAGTACTAGGAAAATCTGATGTTCGAAGTGTTTCTTGTGTTTCATCTATTAGTTTCCTCTTTGGCACACTCAGGATGAAAGCAAATTGATCATAGGTTGCAGCAGTGGCAGTTATTCTATAACCATTCTCCCAACGTCTATGAATGCCTTCACTTGGATAGAGGAAATCAAGTTCCACAACCTACAGAGAAGCAATCACCAACATTATCAATAAACAAACTATTTTGAGCTACAAATGCAATATAACCTTTGCTTCACATGCAATCTCAATATAGGTAATAGTAATGTAATATAGCTAACCTGATCTGAGAACCCTGCATTCTGAGACATGACTACACCCCATCGACTCCCAGCAGTTGTCATCGATGTGACATAAAATCTGTCCTTCCACTTTTTACTGATCCATTTGAAAGGAAAAGAATCGTTGACTTTATAAGATTGCTGAGTATAGGGTGTTCCTTGTAAAGATTAAGATAATGAATACACATTGTCAGCAAGATTGCCTAAACTATAAAAGATAGAAGGAAGGATGTTAATTTAAATGCAAATATCTAGCATGCACACTAATGTTACTTGCAAATGATATTTAAAAATAAAAGAGAGGAAACTATCCCAAAAATAAATCATCTCATTAATCATGAACAACATGAATAGATATTCCAAATTGTAATGCAGTAACAACTCGGACTAGGATGGCTTCTAAGACAAAATAAGTTCATTAGAAAGAAGGATCCACAACTGATTATTGAACAACTCTGAGCAAGGACTCCTCTTTGGTGCTATTGTGGTGATATTGGATATCCCTTCTTAGTTTCCTCTATGGTTGCACCCATTATTAGGGATTTATAGCTTAAGTGAAACATTGGGAAGTAACAAGTCACATGGCACCGCATTCACTTTCATAACCCTAGAATTCCCAGATTCCTTGGTTGCCCCTGGAGCCTACTTTGGGGCACCCATAGCAGGGATCTTAGTACACAAGCATAACCCTTCTCCATCACGAAGGTATGGCAGGTCAATTTTTCCAGGGCATAACCCTTCTCCATCACATTGTGCAAGAGATCT
The DNA here is from genome assembly GCA_010110895.2 of Picea sitchensis. NCBI lineage: Eukaryota > Viridiplantae > Streptophyta > Pinopsida > Pinales > Pinaceae > Picea > Picea sitchensis. Next base: position 5,376 of record SNQJ01S0199896.1, on the reverse strand, counting down.
GTAGCCTACTCTGGTCTACAGATCTCACAAAGACTCATAAGCAAATTATTGATGGTTGTAGTATCAACATATTACTTCTTTTTGCCTTTTTTTTATGGATGATGTTGATGTTGGGGAATATTATGAAAAATATGAGATATTAGGAATTGTTAGGCATAGTACTACCAAACATTGGTATTTTCAGTTTGTGGAATTCACCAGAGATTGTGTAAATTGTACCTAATCTCACATGTACATGTCACTATATATATAAATCTTTTTTCTTGGAAAAAAATGAGATTGTATTGAATGCCTATCTGTCAAAAACATTTGCAAATATTTGTGAGAGTTTGTTAGCGCTTTCAATATGAATTGTTTGTGCACTGGTTTCTTTTTTTCTTTGCCAGAACTCCTGGTAAAGGATCCACTTTATAACAACTCTATAGATTCATTTGTAGAAGAAGAGTCCAGAAAGGGTTATTGTAACTTCAAAATCGTACAGTTGCCAGTAAATGATTTAGAGAAGCATATTTGATAGTATTACTTTAGTCTTTTCAATTAAAGGTAAAACTCACCAATATTGGAAGGACACACAACAAATATTGATCTATTAAAACACAACACCTTTTGTTGTCTATTGTGAGTTCTTGAACTTAGATAGCTTGCATATTTACTTGTGAGAGTTCAGACTTCCTCTAAAGGTATACTTGTCTTTTCAGCAAAGACCTCATCTTTACAAGTTTGAAAGTACAAATGAAGTTATCAACTCATTTCAGTGAAGATTATTGTGAATCAACTGTTCTTAAAGTATTCGAGTATTTTGGTAAATGGTGAATGAGTATAAGTCATACTCTATGATGCTTGTTTCATTTGTTTGACAAGATGGTTGATGGTTTTGGTCCTTACCATTATGATGTAGATTTCCCGAGTTTTGAAAGTCCTAGAAATTTTAACCATGATTTCATTCTTGTTGTAGAAAAAATGGCACAAACAGGATGCAAATTTCTCTTATTAAGAGAACATCAACCTATGAAGATGCATAACGCTATTATCATTTATATATTCTCTATAAATATATTATTCAAATTCATGACTTCCCTTGGCCTCTTTCACAGGAATTTCAATATGATTGATAATATAGAAGGTAAGTGTAGACACTTTGATTGATAACCTAGAAGTTAAAGTGTAGGGCCATGGGATTTCGATTGTATCAACTCAATAGAGTTACCTGGATTTGGGTTCAAGCTTTAAATTTTCTCAGATTCACTGAAAAGGTATGTTCCAGTTGTAGTGCATCTGTTTTCTGGATTCAGTTAAGCAAGGAATCCACCAAAAGCTATCATGTTTTATGCTTTGAGCACTAAAAGCATTCGTTATTTGCTGAGGAGCCAAACCCAAAAAATTCTTGGTCAGAAACATCTATTGCATGTTGAATAATAAGATTGATTTAGGGGAGGCCAAATAGCAAATAAAGACACATGAATGGTTAAGAGGAGTCCAAATAGAAGATAAAAACACTTGGACATGTTATAAAAAAATTAACACTTCTGTTCAATTAAAACTTTCTAAAATTCAATATTTTTGGAAGTTTGGTTTATGTTTGTTATAATTGACTGAATAGTCAAAAATGAATTTGAAACAACAAATTTAACATTAGACCATGGAAGAAAACAAGAAAAATTTAAAATGCAAGGGTTTTTGGTTAGAGTGCAGAGGTGTATGGTATAAGGAAAACAAGAATTTTGGGTTTCACAATTTAGAAGTGCTATATGTGCTGGGATTTGCAAGTTGAAGGCTATTGTATATCTGTTGATGTATCAGGTCAATCCTAGTAGAAAACTTCACTGATCTATTTTTCCTGGATAGGCTGCTTTCAAACATTAACCATGAGGCCTACTATTCATATTATGCGACCTGAAAGTCCACTTCTGATCTAAGTCCTTGTTGGTGGTTCAGATATTTTGTGAACTTGTTTTTATAGTTATGCCTCACAAATGCAGTTAGAAGCATGTACAAAAAGGATTTTTCTTCCCAGTGATTTCCTGCGCATTACAACCATTCTACATGAATTGTTATTTTGAAAAGTTCTTTCAATGCTAAGATTCTATTCTGAATGCTTTTCCTTGTTGTCTGTGTTGTAATGTCTTTAGATACTTGAAATGGATATGTATAGGTACCATGGGAACTCAATGTCAAATCCAGGAAGTACTTACAGAACCCAAGATGAAATATCAGGTGTCAGACAGGTACTGCAAACTATTTGAAATTTACATCTTAATGCATCAAAACATCTCTTGCTTCTAGGCTTTATAATGACAGACTAAATTTAATATGAGTATATTTTGGTGGTTTGCATTGCAGGAACGTGATCCAATTGAAAGGGTCTATAAACTTGTGCTAGCTCATAACATAGCCACATCAACTGAATTGAAGGTGCCAAAAGGATTCAATAGATATTATTTTTCCCTAGCATGATTTTTTTGTATTTTGGCTTAAATGCTTCCACTAGTACATATTGTAAAAGTTCTGACATTTTATTTGCGGCATTATNATTGCCCAATAACGTCGGTCTTGCCACGTTGACGTCTCTCTTGCCACATTGACGTTTCTCTTGCCACATTAACGTCTCTCTTGCCACGTTTTCCACTGGAACGTCTCTCTTGCCACGTTTGTGACATAGACATCGTTCTTGCCACATTTGTGAAGATTGATTATCATTCTTGCCATAGACATTAACATCGTTCTTGCCACAAAATATAGTCATTTATATGTTGTAACAATGAATTATCTACAGTAGATACATCAGAGTATCAGTGTTTCCTAGACAAGCCAAGATAGGAACATTACATCATCTTATTGTAGGTTATCCATAGTTTGGGAGGAGGAGCGATTTGGCTAAGAGGCTTTTGGATTTGTTCTAAGGGGGGCGATTTACCTTTCTCTATAGGGTCGTGGCACTAGGAGGTTGGCTGGGATTTATTGAGGGCCGAACCCTCTCTTTGATGAGCAGTGAGACCACTGTGAGGGAGCCATGAGGTTTGGAGTAGGCCGTGTGGCCCTTGAGTAGGCTGCATGGGATAGAGGAGAGACATTGGCCCCTTATTGCTGAGCAGAGAGGGTTTGAGAGGGTTGTAGGGCCATCTAGTTGAAGTCGTGGGGTTTGGTGAGGACCGTGAGTCCATTTGCCAAGTCGTGAGGGTAAGAAGGAAGGTCGTGGGGCCTCTTGTAGATTCGTGGAGGCTTTGGAGGAGAGCCGCAACCCTGTTCTATGCATTTGGAGGATCGAAGGAGGCTTGGGGAGCTTGGAGCAGCTCGAAAACACTTGTTGGGGTGACAGTGGAATTATCCAGGTTTTGTTTGAGTTTTGCAGTATTTTTGTTGATGTATTACAGTTGTTGTAGCAGCCAATAGTTGTTTATTCTTGTTGTGTATCAGATTCCATGTATAATAAAATGCCAAAGTTGTCTCTTCAGTCTTATGTGTAATTCAATGGTATGCAATATGTTTGATGAAATACCCACAAGAAAAATACATGCAAATTGTTTGTAGAAAGCACTCAATCAGCATAATAACATATGTAATGCAAAACATTTGACAAAGGCATACAACCAGAACAATAAAATTGACATCAAACACAATATCCTAGCACAACTCTATTGGGGGATATTATATAGTTGGCAGAGTCTCAAGCTACTATATAATTTAGACAATGGAATTACAGAATCGACCACAAAATCTAAACCTTACAAGCAATTGATTTGACGTATTTAGACATAATTAAAAAAAAAAACAAATCTTTGTCTTTGGACATTTGAAAAGGAAAATAGAAGCATTACACTTTCTTGACTGACAAGATGGCATTGGTCACCCCACTTTGCATTGCTATCAAAATTGTGCATAGTTAACAACATACACACCTTTTATAATAAAGCAAGCTCTAAACATGCAATAATTCCATTTTAATTTAATCTATAAATCTCACTCCCAGAGTAAATTTTKCACAAATATATCAATCCATCAATCTCTTTACTCAAACGTTGTCACTTCCTCCTCCTTATTTTCCCAGAGTTCTGTTTCTCAGAAAAATACATCTAATCAAGAATTTACTACGATTACAGTGTACTGTACCTGGACAAAGGACGAACCACTAGGATCACGCATATCATAGATCCAATAGTATGGGTGAGCATCATAAATGCTTTTTTCACTTACTTTTAGATTTCCCAAAGAAGCCTTTACACCAAAGGTGGATGGAAAGACCTGGAAAAAACATAAAACTTAGGACAAAGAGTTTTATAACTAAATGGAATTCTCTGCAAGGAGAAAACTTTGATGGTACTTTTGGTATACCTTTATATCAGCATGTAAGTTATCTTGATACAAAGTAGCAAGCTGGGTTTCATTTTCATTGTTCAGAACAAACTGTGCCCATGCCATACTCAGGACTAGCGAGAAAATCACTCTATCTTTGCCTTTCCCAAGTAGCCCTTTCACAATAGAGTTCTTTCGGTTGATAATTGCATTTGACTCTTCTTTACTATTCTTTTCACTAGTTTCTTGCTTGATAATTGTCGTGAGTGTATCAGTTTTTTTTTCATCAATATCTTTTTCCATGTCTTCAATGTTTATAGCATTCACAAAATTCAATAATGCCAGAATTGTTGGCCTATTAAAGTAAAAGGAGAGTGTAGCTAGTGAAAGCATTACCTGTGCTAGACATTTGCGATGTATACATTATCAAATTAGACATGTGTTATGTATATAATGTGCCAATAACATGAATGGATAACACAAATATCAAACCTGCATGACTGGAAGTGAAACATAAAATTAGAGAAATAATGTATAACCTGCTTGTCTATATTAGTATATGTTGGAGAATCCTGATCCAAAAGAATAACATGTGCCTTCACAAAGCTATCTAAGTATCATGTTTGCTCCAAAACATGGCTTCTTTCTCTTTCCTCAAGGTTTGGAAACAAGCCAAGAATCCGTCTAAAACTTGGTATTTCACCATGTAGCCTGTCATTAGCAAGTGAATTCTCTGCATCGAAGAATTCTGAAGCTGTGTCTGATGGTTGTCTTGAACCATGAAATTTAAGTTCTGGAGAATCTTCGAGATCTTCTGAAGTCTCAAAAAAATATTCACTGTCCTCAATTTGTTTATTACTCCGTGTTTTCCTGAACTTTTTCCGTTTTTCACTGCCAAGACAATTCTTCCTGGTTCCAATGGCTTTGTTTGAATTTTTAATGAAAGACCGAACTAGAAATTGACATGACGAGCTTCCCTTGCCTACAAATGCATCTTCAATTTCCAATCGATTTTGAATGATTTATTGATATATTGAGACTATTTCATAGGATGTATCTACTCTTGAAATAACCCAATGTATCAAT
>SNQJ01S0199895.1:3107-17200 GCA_010110895.2 Picea sitchensis | reverse complement strand
AGAGAGTTCTCTTTTAAGTGTTTTTCCAGACTCTATAATCATGAAAAACCTTCGAGTTTTCTATCTTTGGACTCATTAAACAAACATCGATAGACCCGTAATGGGACCGAACCACTCCTTCCTAGGGTTCGTTAAACATACTCCGAAGGACTTATACGAAGGAATTATCTGAAGGATAAGCTTATATCAACAAGCATATGTTATCCTCCTCAAGCTTGCGTAAAAATAAAGAGGTACTCGCCAGAAATGGTGGGGGGAAATTTAGGAAAGGGATATGTTCTTATCTTCATATTGATTGGCAATAAGTGTCGCTCTTGAACATGACACCCCCTATTCATTATTTGAAGCTGGTTTGGGAAATCCATTTGTCTCTCATTCGATTTTCTACAAGGTCATACCCTGTGTCGTCTCTGAGTCAATGCTGCCAAATCATTGGTCGTATCGTTCATATGTTCAAGAGAATTTCATCTAAAACCTCTATTGAGTCGGCCATCTGCAATTGTCCATTCTCTCAGTGTCGACCTTCCCTATGTCTATTCCAACTTACATCATACTTTGTTTCACCTTCAAAATATATTACTCATTTCGTGTCATTGATGGGGGATACATCAAGGCCCTCCCGTGACGAGTTTTGTTCTGTCGACTTCAGCTCATTATCCGAAAACAAGACTTAGAAATTTGTTGGTACCTTGGAACTTGCATGCCTCAATGGCAGGTTTCCTTGCTTTTGATAGTGGGTTTACATCATTGACCCCTGATCGAAAGATTCCATCAGATGTTCGACCTCAACTCATTCATTCACATTCAAAGGATTGTACTAGAGTACCTTGGGAATCATTGACATTAATGTTGATTTCCCTCGCACTTGTTAACGGTTTCGTCAATGACCGGTAATCAAGTGGTTTCTACCATGTTCGTCTTCAACACATGTAATCACATGGTTAGATTCGTACTTTTGGGCGACGAGATTGAAGACCCTGGATATCATCTCTTTCTCTAGGTTGTGATGGAATATGTATAATTTGCGACACATAGATCCACTTTGTATGTCTCGTGGCTATGTCATCTCAATTTGAATTTTCTCGCATAGATCCACAGTGTATTCCTGGTGGCTATGCTATATTTTGATGGCATGGATCCACAGTGTATGATTGGTGGCCATGACTTATGTCTATGATGTCATCCATCTGGGATCTGAGTATGGGAATGCCTACCTCAAAATTGGTATATATGATATTCTGAAGATGCTTGGTTGTTCGCAGGTTTCCGATTAGGTGCACTCCTGGTTTCCGACACACACGTGCAGTTTACAAAGTCTTTCGACTGTCACTGATTCCAGCCTCATACTTTGGGGGGCATTCTGTTACCCATGATTTTGGTCAATCTTGATGGTGTATTAATCATGGTGTACTCAGGCTCCTCATAAGAACTTTCTCTTGAGAAAAGTGACATTCATCTCTTCCCAGAAAACTTACTTTTGAAGAGAGTTCGCAGGTTGCTAATATCCTAGGGTGAGAGAATGACCCATTCTCGCAGGCTGCCTTCAGCTAGGGTGCAAACTTCTCACACTGTGCTACATAGCTAGGGTGCGAACTTGTTCCAAAGCTTGGAAAAAGATGAAGTCTTGATGGTTCTAGAAGGGAATCTTCTAGAAGAATGGGTTGGCATTCGAATGGTTATCCTTTTACTAGTTTTCCTAATATTGTGGGATCATTCTTATCCAAGTAACCATCTCATTCTCTCCTATATATTGATGGAATTCTCATGGAAAAGGTTAAGCAATATTCATTGGAGAATTGGTGAAAGAATTGTGTGAAGAACTTAGCTTGAACATGAGCTTGGAGACTCTAGCAAGTCTATCAAGGGGGATTTGATCTTATTCATACAAGGATCGAGCAAGTGTGTGTGTGTGTGTTGGAGCCAAGATCCACCAAAAGGAAGCTTGCGACATCAAGGAAATCAGGTTGTATCTTCTACTTTCAATTAATATGATACAGCGGCATGTCCTTTTCCCATAAAGTCATTCTTACTTTATTGTGTAATTCCTTGATCATACATATAAGTTGACAGTTGAATATATTTTGCTATCACACTTTTATTGGTTTGTGTTGTCTTGGTATTGATCTCACGAGAGCACCGGAGCGAAGCGGGAGCAACAAAGATCCTAGGAAGTGATACAAAGGTATGTTACTTGTTCCTCCCTACTAGCTAATTCAATGGTCATAACTTAGGGAAAGAGTCATGTTCTGTCCTGTTTTGTTCTAGATCCAAGTGGATCTAGGGAGATCTGTTAGTGTCTGCACCCACTGATTAGTCCGATAACGTGTATTTGACAATTTGAGAGACACACACTTGGTTTTGGTTCTAAATTACGCTTGCACATGGGCTATAGTGGTGGTGGTTTAGGAAAGCATGGTTAGGGTATTGTTCACTTGATTGAGGTTGTGTCATGGTCATTTCATCAGGGCATTGGTTATGGTTCTACGTCTCCTTAATTTTGGGAACAAAATAAGGTTTCTTCTACATATACATGTACATGTTCATCAAATGAAGAGCACTCCAACCCAATTTTTAAGGGGAAATTTAGCTCTTTTTCTAGGGATTGAAAATTAGTTTCTAAGCCCTCTACTGAATCACCCTCTATGCTAAAGAAGAAGAGGCATTTTCTTGGTTCAACTCCCACCATCCAATTTTATAATGGGTGTATTGATGATCATTCATTGAGGCACCTTCAATGTTCCTTCCTCAAATCCTACAAATTCCTCCTGTATTAAATTTTTGGGCTAAAAAGTGTTTTTTTGGCTTAAATTTATTTTTGTTGATATTTTATAAAGTGTACTTATGTATGCATGTATTAATGTAATAGTAATAATGCAAGTAAAAAATAATTTGCAAGCCAAAAATGACATGTTCAATGAACAATGTTCTCTTCAATAAGATGTAGTAACTTTTGCAGAGGAGATTCAAGATTTTAAGGTTGTAAATTCTCCACTCTTACCACAAATATTTGAAAGTAACTAGGAGAAATATGAAGAGTCTTAGGTGATAGGAAGAGTAACATGTTGTAGAAGATCAATTGTCATTCATTTCATAATCAATTTGTAAAATATGAGAGTCTTAGGTGATAGAAAGAGTAACTCTGTTGAAGAAGACCAACAGTCATTCATTTGTGAAATAATCAATTGTGGAGTTACAATTCTACCTGGCATGTCAGCGGTATCAAAACCAGGTTACAATTGTGGAGAGATAATTCCTCTGATCGATTGTGGAGTTACAATTCTTCCTTTCCCCTCACGAGAAGAAAATGCCCCCTGCCTGCCAGTCCCTCTACATTCCATTCCTCTGATCGATTCATGTGTGTTAATCTGTGGACAATGAGCGTAGGAGAAGCACCTTCAAGTTTTTGGAGGTCGGTCGAAGAAGAGCTAAAGAATGTYGGTAATCCAATACGCTCTTCAAAAATTTTTGGTAAACATGACATCAAGAAACCCTGTGAGAATTGACCCGGAACTCCATTTGTTGTACATATTTCCMGGAGTCATCGGTGGAGTGTTTTTACTTTAGTCTTGGATCTGTTTTTGTCTTGGGTTTAAAATTTGCATTCGCCCAAAGTGTTGAAAGCCCAGTGTTGTTTTGTGTATTAGAATTCCACATTTAAGCACTTCTTTATTTTTTTATTTTTTTTTAGCATTGCAACATCCTTGCATTTATTATTATTGACAAATTCGATTATTTTTACTAGTAACAACGGAATTAATAATATTAATATTGATAATATTACTTTTATAAATTTTAGTGGTTTCTTATCAAGAATATTTCTGTTTGCATGAAATATTGTATCCATTTTCTACATATTCTTCATTGTTTATGACTCCACAAACCAAACCTTAAATTCTTTGAAGGGACCTGATTTCCATATTCCTTTAGCTAGAGTGTGAAGATGCATTCATTCATCTCTATCATGGGCATGGTGCTCACTGGTAAAGAGAATTACCAAGAATGGTACAGAAAAGTTAAAAGCACTTTGATATTCAATGACTTGTGGAATGGTATTTTGATGCAGGAGCATCGCCAACATCAAGCGAGCCAGCGTGGAAGAAAATGACAGATGGACAAGCGCCAGCACAAATTTTGAAATTTCCTTGAAATTGATGCGCCATCTTAAATAAGATAATTAAGAAGGAGCGCCTTTGTATAATGTAAATGGACCTTGAGCAATTTTCTCTCGTCCTTAGTAGGTAGAAGGCATTTAAGGTAGTTAATGCAGGTAGATAGAATTTAATTCTAGATTAGACAGTTTTAGAGCGCAAGAGGGAAACGGGATATAGACACCCTTATTGTGTATTGTAACATTATGAAGCAGCATTGTTGGGAAGAGCAAGAACATGCAGAGAGCTGTGTGAGAACACCCATGTACAGATATTTGGATTAACAAGAAGAGTTTGATTCAAATTCATGGTTTCGTGTTTGTTCTTTGTGTATTGTTGTTGAATGATATGCTCATGAATGTTTTCTTCCTATTATACATTTTCTTTATATGCTATGTATATGATTTCAGGTTTGAGTTTGAAATCTGAGAGGAAAGGGTAATGAAATGAGTTTCAATTGTTTCTCTATCTGAGCCAGAGTTCCTGCAAGGAGTGCAGTTGAAGTGTCTGCAAGGAGTGTGTTGATAAGGTGTTCATAGGTTCGTCTCTGAAAGATCAGGAGGGATAACTTTTGTTCTCATTCACCCAAAAAGTGCAGTTGGGTAAAGGTGTCGTGCAAGGAGTGCGCAGGCCGAGCGAAGTTTCAGGGTTGCGAACCTGAGTGAAGTATTGAAGGACTGTTGTTGCAGGTGTGCGCAGAGTCGAAGGAATTCAGCACTTGGAAGTGTCTGAAGGTTGCCGCAAGGAGTGCGCACAAGATTCTTTTCTAAGGCTCAGAGTTATAAGGAAGCTCAGGAAGGAAAAATCCTTATAACTGCTGAAAGGGTTGCACAAAAGTTGTACCTGGAAGGATTTAAGAAGGCGTCGTAAGTTTGCGCCGCAGGTGGACAAGTTTGTGGAGGAACACTTAGTTATTCACATAAATCGCCAAGGAGGAAAGGACAGTCGGAATTCTCTGAAGAGAATTCACGAATTTCCGTGAATCGTTAGATCTCACGGAGAAGCAGGGAAGTTAGGGCGAAGGCGTTGAAAGGTTCTAAGCTCAGGAGGAGTAGGACCGTAGATCCGAGCCATAAGGGCCATTGGATTTACACGTATATGCTTGTATCAGGATTTCATGGGTTGAAATTCCATAAACATTGCAACGGGAATCGCAAAATCATGAAATGCGATATCCCGAAAAGCTAAAAGGATTGTGTGGGGCCACGGAGGAGTCAGTGAGTGGATAGGTGGCACACTATTTCGGAGTTTCGTGGAGTATAATCCCAAATTCATTTGCATTAGGATTCACGATACCGCGAAGTCCGAAGTACCGATGAGGTGAAGTAGTGTTGAAAAGTCAAAGCTCACGAGTGTATCGGAGTTTCGGCAAATCAGGATTCGGGAGTTGAGGAGACAAGTTTCTTGACATTGCGATCACAGAAATCATGATAGGGAAAATCCTAAAAGGAAAGGGGAAAGTTCAGCGTTGACTATTTTCGGGTTTCAGGGATTCAAGAGACCAACGCTTGACCACTGGATTCGCGAAGTTGTGAATTCCGATATCCCAAGTGTAAAGGGGGGATCCCGTGAGAGTTTGTTGTGGGTGTAGATTTCTCGAAAGGGAAATAGAAGAGTTGTTTAGAGTTCTTTGGGCCGTAGTAAAGGAAAGATCCTGAGATGACGTGGACCTTTCGACCTGCGGGTTGTGGAGGGAGCGTGGCGTCGGCACCATTTGGTATCAGAGCACAAAAAGGTTCTTTGCTTTCTGTAGCAGAGAAAGAGAATTCTCCATGCTGCCAAGGAGAAGGGACAGACAAACACCCGATCCACCAGAGGATAGGGAAATGCCGAGAAGAAGAGGCAGGCAGATGACAGATCCAGCCGTGGACAGAGAGATGTGTCATCTACGAGCTAGACTCGAAGACATGGAGACAGCACAGAGACACACAGTTAGTGCTAGGGATCTTAGTGATTCTGAGAGTGAAGTTGAGGTTGAACATGAAGAAGAAGTTGCAGCTGAAGATGCATCAAATGAACGTTTGATCAGAGCTATTACAAGAATGGGTGCAAGAGTGAAAATGGACATTCCATTTTATGAGGGAAATCTAGATGCAGAGGAGCTTCTAGACTGGATTAGAGCTCTAGACACATACTTTGACTATGAATATGTCGAAGAGGACAAAAAAGTCAAGCATGCTGTCACTAGATTGAAGGGACATGCAGCATTTTGGTGGGATGAACTACAAGCTGACAGATTCTGCAAAGGCAAGCAGAAGATCAAAAGATGGGATAGTATGATCGCGAAGATGAAGGTGAAATTCATCCCTAGGGATTATTAGATTACTCTGTTCAGGAGGATGCAGAACCTGAGACAGAAGCTGATGACATTGAAAGAATACACTGAAGAATTCTACAAGCTGAACATAGGAGCAGGTCATCAGGAGAGCTATGATGAAAAGGTAGCCAAATATATGAATGGCCTAAGATACGATATCCACGATGAGATGAGCATGGTAACCATCCAAACAGTGGAATATGCTTATCATATGGCTCTGAAAACGGAAGATAAGTTGAGCCGAAAGCAGAGTCAGAGAGGCCGAGGAAGAAGTCAGCCCAGAGGCAAATCAATTGCCCAGGACAAATATTAGAAGCCCAGAGAGGACTGGAAGAAACCTCAGACTCAAACTGAGAGAGGGGGAACCTCACAGAGAGGGAAATATGTTGAACAGAGAGGGCAGCATACTGAGCAGAGAGGAGATTATGCTAACAATAATACTTTTCCTCAAACTAGAGGTAGGGGAAGAGGAAGAGGTGGAGTAATAACATGCTTCACATGTGGAAAGAATGGGCACAAGTCTTACGAGTGACCAGACAAAAAGAAGGAGATTGGAGAAGCTCACATCACCGAGGCACAGAGGCGGGATGTTGAGGCAGAAGACATTGAAGGTGGAAGATCGTTGATGATGCGAAAATATCTTTTGACACCAGAGAAGGAGGTGGAGAGTTCAGTCCAAAGGACCAAACTTTTCCGGACTACTTGCAAAACCAAGGACAGGGTATGCAAGGTCATTGTGGACAGTGGTAGCACGGATAATCTCGTTTCTACAGAGATGGTAGAAAAGCTGGAGCTGGAGACGATTGATCATCCAAGCCCATACAGAATTTAGTGGATACAAAAAGGACATCAGGTAACTGTCACTAAACAATGTTTAGTTGAATTTAAGATAGGAGGATATAATGATAAGATACTCTGTGATGTTATTCCTATGGATTTTTTTCATCTATTGTTGGGTAGGCCATGGAAATATGACAGGAATGTGATTCATGATGGGAGAATGAACACATACACCCTAGAGAAGAATGGGAGGGCACACATGTTGCTTCCAATTAAGGATAAGGAGGTGAAGCCTGAAGTAAGCAACACAGTACTTCTCATGAGTGGGAAGGAACTTCTTACAGAGGTCAAGAAGAAAGAGGATCCACAATTCATTGTGGTCAGGAAACCAAAGATTGTTTTGACCAGCACAAGAATAGATGATGTACCAGAAGAAGTTCAGGAACTGCTGGAAGAGTTTGCTGACATAGTAGTAGATGAATTACCTCGTTCGTTGCCACCGATTAGAAGTGTGAGTTATCACATTGATCTCATCCCAGAAGCCAATTTGCCAAATAAAGCCGCATACAGACTGACACTGCAAGAGAATGAAGAGGTTAAGAGGCAAGTCCAGGATTTGTTGGACAAAGGTTTGGTCAGAGAAAGCTTAAGTCTGTGTGGTGCTCCAACAGTACTCAGTCTGAAGAAAGATGGAGACTGGAGGATGTGTACTAACTCGAGGGTGATTAATAAGATAACCATCAAGTACAGGTTTCCATTACCGAGGATGGATGATCTGATGGATTGCTTAAGCGGAGCAAAGTATTTTTCAAAAATTGATTTGAAAAACAGTTATCATCAGATTCGCATGAGAGAAGGTGATGAGTGGAAGACAGCATTCAAAACCAACGAAGAGTTGTATGAATGGCTTGTTATGTCGTTTGGCTTAACAAATGCACCAAGTACCTTCATGAGGTTGATGAACGAAGTCCTGAGGGAGTTCATCGAAAAATTTGTTATCGTATATTTGGATGACATACTGGTTTACAGTAAAACAGTGGCAGAGCATCTGAAGCATTTGGCTATAGTGATGCAGAAACTACAGCAGGAGAAGATGTTAATAAATATGAAGAAGTCCTCATTCATGAAGACAGAGCTCATTTACTTGGGATTTGTTATTTCGGTAGATGATTTGAGGATGGATCCAGATAAGGTAGAAGTGATCAAGAATTGGCCATCACCAAAGAATATCTTTGAGGTGATAAGTTTTCACGGATTGGCTAGTTTCTACTGAAAATTCATCAGGAATTTCAGTGGAATTAGCACAGCAATGATGGATACGGTGAAGAAAAGACATAAGTCTTTTCACTGGACTGAAGAAGTTGAGAAAAGTTTTAATCTGTTGAAAAGGAAGATTATGGAACAACCAGTTTTGGTGTTGTCGGATTTCCAAAAGACATTTCAGGTGAAATGTCATGCAAGTGGATTTGCAATAGGGGCAGTCTTGAGACAGGAAGACAGGCTGATAGCATACTTCAGCGAGAAGCTGAATGAAGTGAAAGTGAAATACTCCACTTATGACAAGGAGTTTTATGCTATTATATAGGCATTGAAGAAATGGAGGCAATACTTGATCCCGAAGGAGTTTGTCTTATACAGTGATAATCATGCATTGCAGTTTGTGACTCAACAGGAAAAGTTGAATCATAGACATGTTAAATGGGTTGAGTACATGAAGACTTTTACTTTTGTGATTAAACATATTTCGGGTAGTGCTAACAAAGTTGTTTATGCTTTGAGCAGGAAGTGTTTGCTATTGCAGGAGTTCAAAGTCAAAACGTTGAGTTTTGATGATCTCAGGGGCATGTACGTCGATGATCAGGATTTTAAGGAAGCGTATGAAGCAGCTGAGAATCTAGTTCTCAGAGATAAAAGTCAATGGGAAGAATACATGATCCAGGAAGGATTACTATTTAAGGGTAATCAAATGTGTATTCCAAAATGCTCCATGAGGGAGAATTTGTTGAAGGAGAAACATAGTGGAGGATTGGCAGGGCACTTTGGTCACGACAAGACATTCGCAAAATTGAATGAGTCATATTTTTGGCCAGGAATGCGAGAAGACGTCAAGAGATTCGTGGAAAGATGTAGAATTTTCCAGCATTCGAAGGGAAGGAAACAGAATGCGGGGTTTTATCAACCATTGCCCATACCAGAGAGGCTGTGGGATGCAATTAGCATGTATTTCATATTGGGGTTGCCAAGAATGCAAAGAGGATTTGATTCAAGATTTGTAGTGGTGGATAGATTTTCCAATATGGCACACTTCATTCCATGTCAGAAGACCAGTGACGCAACTCACATTGCGAACCTGTTTTTCAAAGAGGTCATTTGACTTCACGATTTTCCAAGGAGTATAGTTTCGGATCGAGACACTAAATTCATAGGGCATTTTTGGAGGACCTTATGGAAGAAGCTGGGAACTAACTTGTCATTTAGTTCAGCTTATCATCCTCAAACGGATGGACAGACAGAAGTGGTAAACAGAAGTCTGGAAGACTTGCTGAGAAGCTTGGTGACAGAACACCACATCCAGTGGGACAACATATTACCATAGGCAGAGTTTGCTTATAATGACTCAGTTAACAGGAGCACAGGGAAAAGTCCATTTTAGGTTGTCTATGGCATGCAGCTGAGGGGAAATTCTGAGTTGAGAGATTCAGAAAAGACTGCGACTAGGAGTGCTAGTGCAGAAGATTTCACAGAGGCGATGAAAGAACTTCACAGCCAGGTGAAGGAGAAACTGCAGAATTCAAGCCAGGAGTACAAGCGTAGAGAAAATCAGCACAGAAGACAACTTCAGTTCGAGGTTGGTGACTTGGTTATGGCACATTTAAGGAAAGAAAGGTTCCCGAGAGGAACATATAATAAATTGAAGATGAAGAAAGTCGGACCATGTAAGGTCTTGAAGAAATTTGGGGCGAATGCTTACGAGATTGAATTACCCGATGGGATCGAAATTTCTCCGATATTCAATATCTCAGATTTGTACCCATATAAAGCTGAGGAAACAGGAACAGGAGATGAGAATCCAGTGATCTAGTGGACAAATCAGATGCCAGTTGCAGAGGAACCACAGATGGAGTGCATATTGGATAAAAGAGTGAGCAAGAAGACCAGGCGAAAGCAATATTTTGAGTATCTTGTCAAATGGAAGAACCATCCAGTTGAAGATGCCAGCTGGGAGAATGAAGCGGAGATACAAAGGCATGGACAGATCATGCGTGAGCTCATGGACAGAAGCCCATGAAATTTTTTCAAGCCAGGGAGTATGATGCAGGACCATCGCCAACATCAAGCGAGCCAGCGCGAAAGCAAAAGACAGTTGGACAAGCGCCAGCACAAATTTTGAAATTGCCTTGAAATTGATGCGCCATCTTAAATAAGATAATTAATAAGGAGCGCCTTTGTATAACGTAAACGGACCTTGAGCAATTTTCTCTCGTCCTTAGTACGTAGAAGGCATTTAAGGTAGTTAATGCAGGTAGATAGAATTTAATTCTAGATTAGACAGTTTTAGAGCGCAAGAGGGAAACGGGATATAGACACCCTCATTGTGTATTGTAACATTATGAAGCAGCATTGTTGGGAAGAGAAAGACCATGCAGAGAGCTGTGTAAGAACACCCATGTACAGATATTTGGATTAACAGGAAGATTTTGATTCAAATTCATGGTTTCGTGTTTTTTCTCTGTGTATTGTTGTGTAATGATATGCTCATGAATGTTTGCTTCCTGTTATACATTTGCTTTATATGTTGTGTATATGATTTTATGTTTGAGTTTGAAATCTGAGAGGAAAGGGTAATGAAATGAGTTTCAATTGTTTCTCTATCTGAACCAGAGTTCCTGCAAGGAGTGCAGTTGAAGTGTCCGCAAGGAGTGCGTCGACAAGGTGTTCAGAGGTTCGTCTCTGAAAGCTCAGGAGGGATAAATTTTGTTCTCATTCACCCAAAAAGTGAAGTTGGGTAAAGGAGTCGTGCAAGGATTGTGCGGGCTGAGCGAAGTTTCAGGGTTGCGAACCTAAGTGAAGTATTGAAGGACTGCTACTGCAGGTGTGCGCAGAGTCGAAGAAATTCAGCACTTGGAAGTGTCTGAAGGTTGCCGCAAGGAGTGCGCGCAAGAGCCTTTTCTAAGGCTCAGAGTTATAAGGAAGCTCAGGAAGGAAAAAGCCTTATAACCGCTGAAAGGGTTGCACAGAAGTTGTACCTGGAAGGATTTAAGAAGGCGTCGTAAGTTTGCGCCGCAGGTGGACAATTTTGTCGAGGAACACTTAGTTATTCACAGAAATCGCCAAGGAGGAAAGGACGGTCGGAATTATCTGAGGAGAATTCACGAATTTCTGTGAATCGTTAGATATCACGGAGAAGCAGGGAAGTTACGACGAAGGCGTCGAAAGGTTATAAGCTTAGGAGGAGTAGGACCATAGATCCGAGCCATAAGGGCCGTTGGCTTTACACTTATATGCTTGTATCGGGATTTCATGGGTTGAAATTTCGTAAACATTGCAACGCGAATCACGAAATCATGAAACGCGTTATCCCGAAAAGCTAAGAGGATTGTGTGGGGCCACGAAGGAGTTAGCGAGTGGACAGGTGGCACACTATTTCGGAGTTTCGTGGAGTAAAATCCCGAATTCATTTGCATTAGGATTTGCGATACCGTGAAGTCCGAAGTACTGATGAGGTGAAGTAGTGTTGAAAAGTCAAAGCTCATGAGTGTATAGGAGTTTCGGAAAATCGGGATTCGGGAGTCGAGGAGACAAGTTTCTTGACATCGCGATCGTCGAAATCGCGATAGGGAAAATCCCGAAAGGAAAGGGGAAAGATCAACGTTGACTATTTTCGGGTTTCGGGGATTCAAGAGACCAACACTTGACCACTGGATTCACGAAGTTGCGAAGTTTGATCTCCCAAGTGTAAAGGGGGGATCCCGTGAGAGTTTGTTGTGGGTGTAGATTTCTCGAAAGGGAAATAGAAGAGTTTTTTGGAGTTCTTCGGGCCGTAGTAAAGGAAAGATCCTAAGCTGACGTGGACCTTCCGACCTGTGGGTTGTGGAGGGAGCGTGGCGTCGGCACCATATTTGTGAATCAACAACTTATAGTGAAGAAAATTCCAAATCAACTGCACAGAAGCACAACCGAAGACTAACAAACCGACCATTCCTACATCAAACAAAGAACGTGCCATATGAAAGGAAAAAGACCAGAAAGACTCTCAGAACTAGAAATCATACAAATGTTGTTGAAGCTCTTTGTCACATACACACTACAGAAAAATTAAAATTTTCTCTCTTCCTCAAGGGATAGAATCTCCGAATTCCTACGGGGGCCTAGCGCAGGCTGGCTCTTCCCTTATCCACCTCCATGTGAACGTTGGTTATGACCACAGGCCAATCCAAGAGGCGCCTTTTGCATTTTATGACTCAGGGATGCAAGAGAGTCAAGTCTTTCGACTATTCAAACCCCGAAACCCGAAATCTTACCTTCAATGAGATCGACGACTGCGAATCTCCCCCTGATCCGACGGTCCTGGCCGTATCGGGATTTCGGTAACCGGGAGTTCGAAATGCAGCGACCCAAACCACTGGTCACTCCATTCCCCAAACTCCGATACGTGAGTTCTTGTATGAGATCCAACGATCCTCAATGATTTGGATCCAACAGTCCAGATATTTTTGGAGTTTCGTGAACCGGGAGTTCACGATGCAGTGACTCCAATTCTCTTGTCACTCCAATCCCCGAATTCTGATATGGGAATTTATGTATGAGATCAATGACCCTCGTTGATCTGGATCTAACGGTCACTATCCCTGCTGAGTTTAAGGGTGTTGACAGACACTCAGTCTTAATTACGCGTCGGGTTTCCGTATACCGGGATTTCACAACTTGCGAAGACGAGGGGTTCTGCCCTCTGGTTTCTCGGATGCCGAAACGCCGAAACTTATTCACACTAAATCGGCTCATCCATAGAGCGCATCAGGGTTTCGTATACCGGGATTTCGCGACTTGTGAAGACGAGGGGTCTTTCCCTCTGGTTTCGTGGATGCCGAAATGCCGAAAGTTATTCACACTAAACTGATGGTCCATATCACTCATGGATCAACGATCACGATCACGTCGCGATTTCGCGAATCGTGAGTTCATGCGGTCTTACCCTTTGACCACTCCAAGTTGCGAGTCTACGAAATTCTACCCAACTGCCATGTGTCCTGTGTCGATGGACGGTTCTGAATACTTCGGCACTTTCAGGACTTTGACGAGTCCTCTCTCCCCTACATGCATCAGGTTAAACCTCGTGTGCCTTTTCTGGATCCGATGGTTATCGATCCCCTGCGCTCGATCTGATAGTTCAGATCTATTATCCTGTGCACTCTTCTCCGGCTATCTGGACGTAGGCTCCAATAGTCCATATTTTCCCCTGCGAATCGACGATTTTCCCTTCAGGACTTTGGGGAAATCCTCACCTCTATTTCCCCGAATTGAACCAATAGTTCAGATCTGATTTTGATCACGGTCTATTTGTCACTCTTGAGATTTCATACGCTCTGAAACCTCCAAAGGGTTTCTTGACCTCTGCACTCCATGCAGGGTTCTTGCACACAACGGTGTGATCCTTCCTGAGCTTGTCCAGAACTTAAGGAGTTCTAGGTTCGGTTTGCCTCACAGAGAGCCTGTGTCGATCTACACTACCTCTCCTGAGCTTAACAAACTTTGTCCTCCAAGGGACTGTAAGGTAGCTAGAGAGGTAGTGGGGGGGGGCAGAGGGCCCATAGTGATAATAGTGGAGGTCATTCAATGTAAGGTGGACT
>SNQJ01S0199894.1:0-17027 GCA_010110895.2 Picea sitchensis | reverse complement strand
AAATTTGTTAGCTCATAAAATTTATTAGCTCATATGTTTTGAATATGGTCAATATAACAATACTAATTAAAAAATTATTTATGTTTCATTCAATGTAACTTGTATTTACTGTTTTATTATTAAAAGTAAAAAATTATTAAAAAATGACGTTGAATTTTTAAAGTATATTGTGATATTTTCATGGAATTATGTATTACCTTGTGTTTTGCGTGATAATAACATTTAAAAAGTAAACATTTAATGGTTTTTTTTTATGATTTTGTTTATAGTAATTATGAGTTCTTTTACCACATTATAAAAATGTGTCATTTTCATACCCAATTTTAAAATAGGTGCTACCGGTTGCAGTACTTTTCAATTTGATGGTTGATTTTGAGGTTTTGGTTTTAATGGTACCAAGTGATAAAAATATGATTTAAAATGATCTCAAAATTTAACGTTTTGAAAAGAAAAGAAAAAAATCAAAAACATCTTATTTGTTTTTAGCTGTTGATTTTAAGGTTTTTTTGAGCTATTGTCTAATTTTTGAAGTCCATGTTTGAAAAATGTTGTAATTTTCACCCCGTTTTAAAAAATGGTGCTACTGGTAGCACCACTTTTGATTTGGGGGTTGATTTTGATGTTTTTTATGAAAAAATATGGGTTTTTTGGGCCAGAGTTCTCGTTTTGAGGTCACAGTTCTCATTAAGTTGGTAACTATGTTTTAAGAACTTTCTAATTTAAACTGAACTAGCTAATTATTAGTGGGGAAATCATTAAAAACCTATAAGAGAATTTGGGACACCTAGGAGCGATTCTAGGAATAACTCTAGGTGGGTGAGGGAAATAAAGATAATTAATTAATTAAAGAAATTTATTTATGGAGGAATGAAGGGGATGGGTGACACTTGTATGGGGAAGAATTTTTAGGAATTAAATTTTAAAAACTTAACTAAACAAGATTTTTGAAAAGTAAGGAACCACAAAACTCTATATAATGAAGGGAGGAGATAGAGGTTGGATCTCTTCTGTTTGCGTAACGTTACACTGCATAAATATCTACTTGACTGACTTAACTTGTGGGAGTTGGGATACCCAGCTCGGTGAGGAGTGGTAGCTCTGTCTTGCAAGGCGAGCTGGGAGCTAGTCAGAATCTTTGTATAGTGAGTGTGTGGCCCCTTTGCGGCTTGGGGGGCTAAGGGGGAAGAAGAGTACCCCTAGCATTGGCTGGGAGGTACCAGTGAAGTATCACCGGTCGACACGCAAGAGTTGCAAGGAGCACGCAGGACGCCCACTCAGAATAGGTAACGGTACACTTTCTTCATTTTGTATGGTAAATTGTTTTAGAACTTATGCTTGAATCTACATTTTTACTTGGGCAAGTGAACTGATTGTCTAGATGGTTTTCTGAAATTTTCTTAGCGTAGCTCGCCTTAGTGTTAAAATACATACGGATCTCAATGCCCTTCTTTTCTGTGCAAGGATGATGAGTGAAGGAAGAACCTGTTAGCCGACTACCCTTGATGTTTTGTCCTTGGCTGATTGTTGATTCCTCCATCTGGCAACGACCTCTGCATGTGGATTATCTTGTGTCCTGGTTGGTTTTCTCTATGCCTTGACTGATAAAACCCCTGTAATCATTCCATGACCTTTCCCATTGGATCCTTGTGTTCTCCTACTATTGTCTGTGTTGTATTGGGGTTATAGCAATGGAAAAACGAATTGATTTCTTGTCTGCATTTTTATTTGAGTATTCTGACAATGAGAAACAAAATGGATTCATCTCTGTATTCTACATTGGGTGTTCTAGCAATGAAAAATGAAATGAATTCATCTCTGCATTTTACATAGGGTATTCTGGCAATGAAAAACGAAATGATTTCTGGTTTGCATTTTTATTTTGGGTATTCTGGCAATGAGAAACAAAATGAATTCATCTTTTCATTTACATTGGGTATTCTCGCAATGAAAAACGAAATGATTTCTGGTCTGCATTTTTATTTTGGGTATTCTAACAATGAGAAACAAAATGAATTCATCTCTGTATTTTACATTGGGTATTCTGGAAATGAAAAACAAAATGATTTATGGTCTGCATTTTTAATTTATATTCTGGCGATGGAAAAAGGAGTTACTCTTTCCTGCTTTTTCTTTTACCTTTGGGGCGATTTTTCCCTTGATGAAGTCTGTGTCTTGCCTTAAAATTTTGCTGCCATTTGATTCCTGTTAATGCCCAGGATTTGCAATTAATGGGTGCCATATTTTTTCCCTTCGAAATTGATTGAGTTACTGTAGAAATCACCCACGATTCCATCCATTTAAATTGCAAATTTACTTCCCAGAATGACCACGTTTTTGATAATCAAAAGTTGATTGTGTTGCTGTAGAAATCACCCACAATTTTATCCATTTAAATCACAATTTTACTTGCCAGAATGACCACGTTTTTGATAATTAGAAGTTGACCGTGTTGCTGTAGAAATCACCCATGATTTTATCCATTTAAATCACAACTTTACTTGCCGAAATGACCACGTTTTTTATAATCAGAAGTTGATTGTGTTGCTGTAGAAATCACCCACGATTTCATCCATTTAAATCACAACTTTACTTGTTGGAGTGATCACGTTTTTGATAATTATAAATTGAATGTGTTTCCATCTTAATTGACCATGACTTACCTTAATCATTGCTTGAGTTGTTGTTGATTGATCACGAGTTGGTCCTTCTGTAGTTTTGTTTGTCCATTTTATCCTCCTTCACATTGAACGCATACCCAACATTTTCTCTGCCAAGCTTTAATTACCACAACAATGTTACTGGCCATGTTTATTATCATGTTAACTACAATAATAAATGCTATTTTGTTGCCTTATTAATTACTAGAATAATTGTTGCAACAATGTTAATGGTTAGCAGCCTCATTTTTCCGTTAAAGGCCATGTTAATTGCAATATGAAATGCTATATTTTTTCCTTATTAATTGCCAGAACAATTGCTACAACAATGTTATTGGTCAACATATTCCTTCTATTGATTAAATGCCACAACGAGTTAAATAGTTAACAGTGATATAAATCGCCTGGTTATTGCACTATGAATGGTTATGTTAACAGTCATACAAATTGCCTTGTTAATGTTATGTTAATTGTATGTTAACTAGAATGTTAAATGTCTTGTTATTGCTATATTACTTATTATGAAAATAGTCATGTAAACTATCTTGTTAATGCTATATTAATTGTCATGTAACTGCTATGATAATCACCTTGTTAAATTGCTACAACAATGTTAATAGTTAGCACTTCCCTTCTCTATGATAGTAGACTGCTAGCATTGTTAGTTCGATCAATATAGCTAGACTACATGTTGAGATTTAATTTCTTATAAGTGCTAATGGTAACATTCCACTTTAAGAATGTTAATGTTATTCAAGTTTATGCCTAGTTGGATGGGGATTCAGATTAATATAGAATTGTCCATTTAGGTTGTAATAAATATTAAAATTTGTATGGTGAGTAAAGACTAGATTGTAAATTTTAGACTTGCTAATTTAGATATGTAATTGATGTTAGTTGGATTTATAGATATTGCCTAATTGGTAACTCAGACATGCTAAATTGAGTCATAATTCATGTTAAGTTCGATTGGTAACTCATTGACTAATGGAATTTAGACTAGTTAATTGATATGTAATTAACGCTAATTTAAATCATAGATATTGACCATTTAGCCTTGATTAATGGTTGGGTTGTTGACAAAGTCATTTTTAGCTTGCGCTTCCCATTGAGGGTGTTGTTGTTCATTTTAATTAATGTTTGTACTTGGTTATGTAAACGTTTAATGTGATTGGTTTTGCTCATTGTAAGGGTACTAGTTACCAGTGTAATTAATTCTAGGTGCACTGGGTTGTTAGGATGATTGTCCTTAGCTTAGTAGGCTTGGTTTGATTGTGTCGGGTGGGATGTAGACACCTCCTTGTCTGCATCACCATCCTTGAGACCTTAAATGGTCAAAATCGATGGGAACCTGGGCTTGAGCGTTGCTTATGTGTCCTGGAGGTCCTAACCATTGCAGGGTAGGATGGGCGAGTAGTCATTCTTATTCATCGTTGGTTGAATTTCATGCATTGCTTCCAGGTGCTTGATGTGCTTTTATGTTATGTCGTTATTTTGTTGTCACGTGAGTTGCATGCATTATGTTTGTCGTCGTGTTGCGATGTTGAGTATAATGTCATTATTACCTTCCTACACCCACAGACACATATTTTTTTTTTATTAAGGGTGCTTTTATGGGTTGTACATCGTAGGAGTCATACTGGATGGGGATGTTACATGTGGTATCAGAGCAGGTTCAACCCGCGACTTGGGATCTCTATGGCTTTTGTTGATATGATTTGATTATAAGGTTACTAATTGAGTTGACTTGTATTCGTGCAGGTAATCATGGTTAGAGGAGGTCACGGAGGCAGACGACGAGGTGCTAGGGGAGGAGGCGCGACGCCTCCGGTAACATCTACGCCTGAGGGATCTAACCCCCAGGGAGGCGAGTAGGTTGTCAGATAGGAGATGACAACAACTGGTGATGTCGTTGGAATGATGACATCTTTTTAGCACATGTTTGAGGCACTGATCAGCCGTTTGGACAGAGATGAGGCCAGGGCATCATCACCCCCTGAGGTTCTACAACGCACTCCAGTCGGTACTGGTAGTATTCACCGTGAACTCGAGAAGGTCAAATTTCTTGAGTTCTTTGGTTCCCCAGACGACGCATCCGTCGAGGAGTGGTTGGAGAATATGGCGATGTGATTTGCACTTCACGATTATACCTCCAACATGAAGGTTTGCATAGATGTCTTCCAACTGAAAGGAAGCACTCTTCTATGGTGGAAGATGCTCCTATCGCAGCTGAATATGGCCGTTAAAGACATGTCATGGGAACTATTCGAGGAATGGTTCCGAGAGAGATACCTTTCAGAGGAATTCATTGAGTGTCAGCTCAACGAGTTCAATGCCTTATGACAGGGTAGTCGTACAGTACCCGAGTACGAGGCCCATTTTATGGAGCTACTCAAGTATGCTCCACACATTAACACTAAGAAACTTAAGGTCAATAGGTTCTTGTTCAGCCTTAACGACAACATATGTGAAAAGGTCAGTATTTCGATGACTCAAACCTTGCATGATGTCATCCAAAAGGCCCTCATAGAAGAGGAGGAGCTTATCAGCAGGGGTCAGACTAGGACTCCAGTGAGACTAGTAGGGTAGGTGTCTTCTGGAGCACAACAGCATCAGACACTAGCCAGACATATGCTAGGATACCATGGCTTCCAGAGGGGATCTACTTTCACTACACCTCAGGCAACGACACCTTAACAACGGACACCTTATCGGGGACCACAACATCAACAACAACGTCGACCGCAACAACAACAGTTTAGGCCCGTTCAGAAAAACGAACCAGGATTCCAAACTAGAGGGTTGTTACCTTCTACTTCGGGTATCAGGACTACTGGGCCGAAGAAGGGGTTTTGGACGTGTGGGGAGCCACACTACCAACGTGACTACCCGGTGGAGAGGACTAGAGCGTCCGGATAAGCCAGACCCACTATCGTGGGAGATATGGGCAAGGCCCATTGGATTCATGCAACAGTGAATAACTGCCAGTAAAACATCAATCGACTGTGCTCGAGACGACAGGTACCGTCGCTGACCAAACCCTTAGTATTTTGATAGATCCTGGTGCTACTGAGAGTTTCATTTCTGGTGCAGTGCTAAAAAGGATTAAGGTAAAGGAAGTCGAACAGGATGAATTTATCTTCGTAGAGATGGCCTCGGGAGCCAAACAAAAGGTTGGAGGAAAGTTTATAGGCTGTATCCTTAACCTGGGAGAGTTTGTCACAAGGGCCAACCTGTACATCATGATCTTAGGATCTTATGATGTCGTAATTGGTATGGACTGGTTGGAATCACATGAGGCGATACTCAACTGTAAGACAAAATGATTGAGCTTGGTTGATGACGAGGGACATATATGTGTGATTATAGGACGAAACCAGGGAGTTTCCCTAAGGTTCATCTCTTCCTTACAGCTACGGAAGAGCATGCACAAGGGGTGCAAGATTTATGTGATCCTTGCGTTAAACGAGAAGGGATTAGCAGAAGGTTTATAACACCTTCCGGTGGTGAGAGAGTTTGCGGACGTATTTCCGGAGGAGTTACCTGGGATGCCACTGGAGAGGGAAATGGAGTTTACTATAGACCTAAAACTGGTAATAGAACCGATAGCTAGAATGCCTTATCGGATGTCAACCACGGAGTTATAGGAGCTGAGAATGCAACTGAAGGAGTTGCTGGACGTGGGACTGATACGTCCTAGTGTGTCATCGTGGGGTGCACCTGTTATTTTCATACAAAAGAAGGATGGGTCATGGAGGCTCTGCATTGACTACTGTCAATTGAACAAGGCCACAATCAAGAATCAATATCTATTGCCAAGGATTGATGATATGTTCGATCAAATGAAGGGTGCGACGACGTTCTCAAAGATCGATTTGCGATCAGGGTATCACCGGTTACAGATTAAGGAAGATGATGTCCCTAAGACTGCCTTTAAGATAAGGTTTGGACATTACAAGTTTATTTTTTTACCATTTGGACTGACAAATGCCCCAGGGGTATTTATGAGTTTGATGAATGGGGTGTTCCACGAGTACTTGGATAAGTTCGTCCAAGTATTCATTGGAAATATTTTGATTTATTCTTGGATGATGGAGGTGCATGACAAGCACTTGCGCTTGGTACTACAATGTCTGCGAGAGCACAAATTGTTTGGGAAGTTATCCAAATGCTCATTTTATCAATCAAAGATCCACTACTTAGGGAACGTCATCTCCGGTGAAGGTATCGTTGTGGATCTAGCAAAGGTCGAGGCCATTATGGAATGGCCTGCGCTGATGAATGTCCCAGAAGTGCATAGCTTCATGGGTTTAGTAGGATACTATCAACGGTTCATCGAGGGGTTTTCGAAGATAGCAAATTCGATCACACAATTGCAGAAGAAAAATAAGAAGTTTGTTTGGACCGAGAAATGTGCGGAAGCATTTCGGAGGCTCAAGGAGTTGTTGACAACAACAACGATACTAAAGGTCTCGGACATGGACACGAACTTCTTGGTATGCACTGACGCATCCAAGGAAGGCTCAGGCAGAGTCTTGATGCAAGACGGATGAGTGATCGATTACATTTTGACGAAACTAAGAAGGCATGAGGAGAACCACACGACGCATGACTTGGAGTTGTTAGCCATCGTATATGCCTTGAAGGTTTGAAGACACTACCTTGTTGGACAAAAAATTGAACTAAAGAATAACCACTATGGACTACAACACATCTTTACGCAAAGCGACCTGAACGCGCGACAACGACGTTGGTCAGAATTGCTTAGCGAGTACGCCTTCGAGATTAGTTACATAAAAGGAATAGTGAACCGAGTGGCAGGCGCATTGAGTCGGAGACCACGCACCTTTTGGTGTTGCCTCTTCAGACGAATCTACGTGAAAATATTCTAACTTTACAGTGTGATGATGACTGGTACAAAGAGGTCGAGGGTTTTATCAGACAAAACACAATGATGGTACCAAGATTTGAAGGATTTTCATTTGATAGTAATGGATTATTGAGGTTTAAAAATCGGATCTACGTACCGCCAAATGACGAGTTGAGGATGTTGATCCTAAGCGAGGCTCATAGAGCAGTTTACATGGCACACCCGGGAGTCACGAAGATGAGGGCAGACCTTAAACCCTTATTATTATGGAAGGGAATGAAGGAAGAAATAGTCAACTATGTGGCCAAATGTCTAGAATGTCAGTAGGTAAAGGATGAACATAGACACCCAGTAGGATTACTACAACCACACGCTATTCCAGAATCGAAATGGGAGGTTATTTCGATGGATTTTATTGTTATATTGCCACTGACAGCAAGGAGACATGACTCGATTTTCATAGTAGTAGACACTCTGACGAATAGTGCTCAATTTATTCCTGTGCATATGACGTATTAGGCACCTGACATAGCTAGAGTTTTCATCAGTGAAATTGTGAGGCTTCATGGCGTGCCTAAGAGGATTATATCTGATCGAAGATCAATGTTTACTGGACGATTTTGGACGAGTTTCTAAGAAGCCTTGGGAACCCAACTTAACTTTAGTACTGCGTATCACCCAGAGACTGACGACAGACCGAACAAATGAACCAGACCTTGGAGGACATGTTGCGCATGTACGTGATGGACCAACAAAAGCATTGAGAAGAATTCTTGCCACTATTGGAGTTTTCTTACAACAACAGTTACCAGAGCACCATTAAGATGGCACCTTTCGAGTTTCTTTATGGGCAACCATGTCGAATGCCTTTGAGTTAGGATCATCTTGAGAATAGGGTCCTTGTGGGACCAGAAGCGATCCAAGAAATTGAAGAAAAAATGAAAACAATAAGACAAAGGATTAAAGAAGCGCAGGACCGAAAGAAGAGTTATGCCGATGTGCACCATGTCGACCGTAGTTACGAGGTCGATGATCGAGTCTTCTTGTGGGTTAAACCACATAAAATTTTGATCAAGTTTGGGAAGGGATATAAACTCTCTCCTAAGTTCGTGGGACCTTTCGAGATTGTGGAGAGAAAGGGGCCTCTGGCCTATCAACTAGCCTTTCCTGATTCTTTGAGGCGTATGCACGATGTTTTTCATGTATCTGTTTTGAGACATTATATTAGTGATCCTACACATGTTATTGACATGAGTTCCTTGTAGGTATTGGATGAGGGGGCTCTCATAGCTGAGCCAATCCATATCTTGGATCATCGCATTCGACAACTACAACATTGAACGATAGAGCAAGTCAAGGTCCAGTGGGACAATTATAGTCTGCACTCGGCGACCTAGGAGGACGCATATGATATGCTCCAACAGTTTCCATTTTTGTTTGATAGATAGACATATGATATTGTGATACATTTCATTTTGGCATATATACTATGAAACTTCGGGACGAAGTTTAGACCAAGAGGGGGTGTATGTAACATCTCGCTCTAGCACACTGAGCGAACTTATTCTTTGAGGACACTTGCTTGGAAGTGATCTACATTATTATGCTATTAAAACCTTTGATTTTGATTATGAGGCATTATGGGTTGATGACATGTTGTTTTACTGCATTGACTTAGATAGGTGTTATTGACTCAGTTTTATTGAGTGTGTGGGATTTTGGACCTCGATGATGCAGAGGCATCGATGGAACCCCTTGGACTCTGGATTGAGTCTGGGAGTGTACCATTGGGGTTTGATTGTTTTACTGTGATATTAGTGCATATGAGATGATATGATATGGATATGTTCTGACATGATTTGTCAATGATGCATGCTGACGATAGATTGCTGACCAGACTCACATGTGGAGTAAAGGGGTCACACACAACTACCAGAGATGTTGAGAGAGAGGTGTGGACAACAACCCTACCACAGCCTACTAGCACTCCCACCGTGGCTCAAACTCTAGGTTAACGTTTACCTAGTTTGAGAGGATCCATGATGTCACGAGGGAAGACTGTGACAGTCACTCACGATGATTCTAAAGGGCGTGCAATAAGGCGGGGGCCTTATTCCTTAGAGGCCCTTAGTCTCCCACAAGTTCACCTAGTGGAGTATTGACTCTAGGGGTTATTGATGTCTACCAAGTCAATCAAGAGACGAGGGACACCCTTGGAGCACATGGTGCGTCCTAAAGGGCACGTTGCACAAGAAAAATGGAGAGAGGCGAGTGACACCCTTGGAGCACGTAGTGCATCCTGAAGGGCACATCGTGTAAGGGAAATAAATTAAGGCGAGTGGCACCCTTGGAGCACCTAGCGCATCCTGAAGGGCTCGTCGCGTTTTTTATGATAGATGAATGAACCTAGATGGTCTTAGGATGAATAACGAGTTAAGATTTAAAAAAAAAAACAAATCCCCTAATTAAATGTCTCCCAGTACGAAAATTTAAGGTCTAAGTCTAAATTATGCTAGTGGTAAAATTTTATCTTTCTATAAAAATAATAATAATAATAATAATAAATATAGAAAAAAATAAAAATAAATAAATAAATGAAGAGTATGATCTTTGTTAAATCTTGTAACACGAAGGGAGTAAGAAATTTAATTGATTTATAAAAATCTGTTGGAATAAAATTTAAAAAGGGAATTAATCGTTTTATTATTTATGATAATTTAAAATATATTAATTAAAAGAGAAAAGGGAAAAAGGGTTAATTTCCACACCTGCCTTTTTTGAGTTCTAAATAAAACGGGGAAAGAGGGAAAAATCTAAAATATTAGGAAACTAGGAAAAGACAGAAACACAAAAAGAAAAAGGGAAACAAAAGGGAAAAAAATGGAAAGTCAAATTTAGTAAAGTATCTACCATTTAAGAGCTTTCTAATTTAAACTGAACTAACTAATTATTAGTGGGGAAATCATTAAAAACCTGTAAGAGAATTTGGGACACCTAGGAGCGATTCTAGGAGTAACTTTAGGTGGGTGAGAGAAATAAAGATAATTAATTAATTAAAGAAATTAATTTATGGAGGAATGAAGTGGATGGGTGACACTTGTACGAGGAGGAATTTTTAGGAATTAAATTTTAAAAGATTAACTAAATAAGATTTTTGGAAAGTAAGGAACCACAAAACTCTATATAATGAAGGGAGGAGATAGAGGTTGGATCTCTTCTATTTGTGTAACGTTACGCTGTAGAAATATCTACTTGACTGACTTAACTTGTGGGAGTTGGGATACCGAGCTTGGTGAGGAGTGGTAGCTTGGCCTTGTGAGGTGAGCTGGGAGCTAGTTGAAATCTCTGTATAGTGAGTTTGTGGCTCCTTTGCAGTTCAGGGGGCTAAGGGGGAAGAAGAGTACCCCTAGCATTGGCTGGGAGGTACCGGTGAAGTCTCACCGGTCGGCATGCGGGAGTTGCAAGGAGCACGCGGGATATCCACTCAAAATAGACAACAATACACTTTCTTTGTTTTGTATGGTAAATTGTTTAGAACTTATGCTTGAATCTGCATTTTTACTTGGGCTAGTGAACTGATTGTCTAGATGGTTTTCTGAAATTTTCTTAGCCTAGCTCGATGATAGATTGACTCCCATGGCTTCATTTCCCCACACGTCTTGACCACCTTGCTGTGTTGATTGTGACATTCGTGGTTGTTTAGCCTTTGTCCCTAGCTCACCAGTCCTCTCCTGAGAAATTGGCCAGGAGCCTGATCTACAATCATCACCTTAGCGTTAAAAAACTTACGGATCTCAACGCCCTACTTTTCTATGCGAGGATGATGAGCGAAGGACGAACCTGTTAGCTGGCTACCCTTGATGTTTTGTCCCTGGCTGATTGTTGATTCTTCCATCTGGAAACGACCTTTGTGTGTGGATTATCTTGTGTCCTGGTTGGTTTTCTCTGCGCCTTGACTGATAAAACACATGCAATCATTCCATGACCTTTCCCATTGGATCCTTGTGTTCTGCTACTATTGTCTGTGCTATATTGGGGTTATAGCAATGGAAAAACGAAATGATTTCTGGTCTGCATTTTTATTTGGGTATTCTGGCAATGCGAAACAAAATGAAATCATCTCTGCATTTTGCATTAGGTATTCTGGCAATGAAAAATGAAAAGAATTCATCTCTGCATTTTACATTGGCTATTCTGGCAATGAAAAACGAAATGATTTCTAGTCTGCATTTTTATTTTGGGTATTCTGGAAATGAGAAACGAAACGAATTCATCTCTACATTTACCTTGGGTATTCTGGCAATGAAAAACGAAATGATTTATGGTCTGCATTTTTATTTTGGGTATTCTAGCAATGAAAAACGAAATGAATTCATCTCTGCATTTTACATTGGGTATTCTGGCAATGAAAAACAAAATGATTTCTGGTCTGCATTTTTAATTTGTATTATGGTGATGGAAAGAGGAATTACTCTTGTTTGCATTTTGTTTTACCTTTGGGGAGATTTTGCCCTTGTTGAAGACTGTGTTTTTCCTTAAAATTTTGCTGCCATTTGATTCTTATTAATGCCCACGATTTGCAATTAATGGGTGCCACATTTTTGCCCTTCGAAATTGACCAAGTTGTTGTAGAAATCACCCATGATTCCATCCATTTAAATTGGAACTTTACTTGCCGGAATGACCACGTTTTTGATAATAAGAAGTTGACTATGTTGCTGTAGAAATCAACCACGATTTTATCCATTTAAATCACAACTTTACTTGCTGGAATAACCACGTTTTTTATAATCAGAAGTTGACTATGTTGTTGTAGAAATCACCCACAATTTTATCCATTTCAATCACAACTTTACTTGCTGGAATGACCATGTTTTTGATAATCAGAAGTTGATTGTGTTGCTGTAGAAATCACCCACGATTTTATCCATTTAAATCACAACTTTAATTGCTGGAGTGATCACGTTTTTGATAATTAGAAATTGACTGTGTTGTCGTCTTAATTGACCACGACTTGCCTTAATCATTTCTTGAGTTTCTATTGACTTACCATGAATTGGTCCTTCTGCAGTTGTTTGTCCATTTTATCCTCCTTCACATTGAACGAATACCCAATGTTCTCTCTGCCAAGCTTTAATTACCAAAACAATGTTACTGGCCATGTTGATTATCATGTTAACTGCAATAATAAATGCTATTTTGTTGCCTTTTTAATTACTAAAATAATTGTTGCAACAATGTTAATGGTTAGCAACCTCCTTTTTCTGTTAAAAGCCATGTTAATTGCAATATGAAATGCTATATTTTTTCCTTATTAATTGCCAAAACAATTGCTACATCAATGTTATTGGTCAGTAGATTCCTTCTATTGATTAAATGCCACAGCGAGTTAAATAGTTAACAGTTATATAAATCGCCTGGTTATTGTGCTATGAATGGTTATGTTAACAGTCATACAAATTGCCTTGTTAATGTTATGTTAATTGTATGTTAACTAGAATGTTAAATTGCCTTGTTAATGTTTATGTTAATTGTATGTTAACTAGAATGTTAAATGCCTTGTTATTGCTATATTACTTATTATGAAAACAATCATGTAAACTATCTTGTTAATGCTATATTAATTGTCATGTAACTGCTATGATAATCACCTTGTTAAATTGCTACGACAATGTTAATAGTTAGCAGTTCCCTTTTCTATGATAGTAGACTGCTAGCATTGTTAGTTCGATCAATATAGCTAGACTACACGTTGAGATTTAATTTATTATAAGTGCTAATGGTAGCATTCCACTTTAAGAATGTTAATGTTGTTATTCAAGTTTATGGCTAGTTGGATGGGGATTCAGATTAATAGAGAATTGTTCGTTTAGGTTGTAATAAATATTAAAATTTGTATGGTGAGTAAAGACTATATTGCAAATTTTAGACTTGCTAATTTAGATATGTAATTGATGTTAGTTGGATTTATAAATATCACTTAATTGGTAACTCAGACACGCTAAATTGAGTCATAATTCATGTTAAGTTTGGTTGGTAACTCGTTGACTAATGGAATTTAGATTGGTTAATTGATCTGTAATTAACGCCAATTTAAATCATAGATATTGACCATTTAGCCTTGATAAATGGTTGGGTTGTTGATGAAGTCATTTTTAGCTTTCTCGTTGAGGGTGTTGTTGTTCATTTTAATTAATGTTTGTACTTGGTTATGTAAACGTTTAATGTGATTGGTTTTGCTCACTGTAAGGGTACTAGTTACTTGCGTAATTAATTTTGGGTGCGTTGGGTTGTTGGGATGATTGTCCTTAGCTTAGTAGGCTTGGTATGCTTGTGTCGGGTGGTATGTAGACACCTCCTTGTTCCTCAGAATAGTCGCTAGCCTAGAGACCTTAAATGGTTAAAATCGATGGGAACTTGGGCTTGAGTGTTGCTTATGTGTCCTCGAGGTCCTAACCATTGCAGGGTAGGACAGACGGGTAGTCATTATTACTATTCATTGGTTGAATGTCGTACATTACTTCGAGGTGCTTGATGTTCTTTTATGTTAGGTCATTATTTTGTTGTCACGTGAGTTGCATGTGTTGTGTTCGTCATCGTGTTGCGATGTTGAGTATAATGTCATTATTACCTTCCTAGACCCACACACACACAAAAAAAAAATAATCAAGGGCTCTTTTACCGGTTGTACATCGTAGGAGTTGTATCGGATGGGGTTGTTACACGATCAGATCAAATGTTTAAGTTGGATGAGGCACAATGCCTCACAAACCATGAAGTCTCTAGCTTTGGACTTTGACTTCAAGGTTATAGTAAAAGCTATGTAAAATGTTGGAGAAGTGGCAAAGTATAGAGGAGAAAGGAAAAATCGATGTGTGTGACCAAAGTGAGAGTGTAGTTCTTGCTAAAATACGAGGAGGACACATTTTATAGGTAAATCCCATAAGGAGGCGCCCACAGAAAAAGTTCCTAAGAGGCCTACTAGAGGCACGAGAATACCTAGGGGAAGGCTCTCTAAAAACTTGGAAGGGCTTGGAATAATTGGATGTTAACTGCTTTGATTGAAGAAAAAATGGACCATCCTCTTGGTGGTTATTGAGCTGAAGAATAATAAGAATGGGCTATATATAAATGTTATGGTTGTCCTAGATTCTTTGCACCATGGATTTGATGCCCTGCCACATTTTGGAGGGAGGTGTGCAAAACAAATGATTTAGATTTCTTTCCATTTATAAGATAACAAATGGAGATTGTCAAGAGATAATGAATAAGGAGACACGACTTTTGGGGAGTGGGACAAATAAAATGGATTATAATTTTATTGAGAGAGACTATGAGCCTCTAGTATAATGTACATGCCAGTAGTTCCTATGAAACTTTAGTCTAGTGAAAAAGTTAGAAAATATTGTTAATGAAATAGAAATCCTTGAATCTTATTTAAAAATATTTCTTTTCATGGCATAATGTTCAACTTGATTTCCCATGGTGTCATGGTCTTTGTCTTGTGTCAAAGCAGATCGTTGATTCGTTGATATAAAATAGAAAACAATAGGTTGGCTGTTAGTTTAGACCGACTAGTGCATTTATTAATTCATCAATTATTGAGGTATTAGTGAAGATGGCACTGTCATGGCAAGTGTTAAACAACCCACGGCAGTCTCATAAATGCAGCTGTAAACTGTATAGAGGTCGTTGAATCAAGGACATTCCAGATCCTACCACGTCATCTATGTTCTTTGTGACAGTATTTAATACTCTGCCGCTAGCGCTTTGTGGCAGTATTTAAACACTGCCAATTCTCATACAACTGAAATTATTAACCATCTTAGAGCAAAAGTATAAAATTTATTTGTAAACTTGTTCATTACTTATTTTTTCTTTACAAACAAACCAATTGTTTCATGTTCCAGTGTGCCAAGATGTCAAAGAGGATGGAGTAAGTGGCCCATAACTTGTTTGCGGACCCGCAACGTATATTCAATTTGATAATTAATATGGATAGGGTAGTAAACAAAAATTGGTTTTGTTTGAAAACTTTATCATATCTCCTTCTTAACTGAGCCATTATTCTTTAATACTCAGATTTCAACGGAGGCATTGGGAGACACATTAGGCATCAAGGATGCGCTAATTATTCCTCTCCTCTATTCTTCTGATTTTATTAATATAAAGGGACTTGGAGCCTGAGCCATTTTAGAAATAGAATCAAGCAATTTCATAGAACTACTTTACTTATACAAACACATAGACCACTTCCTATAAAGGATATGAAGGATCCAAACTAGACATGAATCTGTAGACATGTAAGGACTCCGACTTCGACCTTTAGTTTTTCCTTCTGCTTTTATAAAGTTAATAAAAAGTCTCCTTGCTCCCCAAATACCTGTTTTGCATTCTGTTGAACTATGCAGGTAATGAGGTAAGATCGGGCTTCTCCTTCCAATCTATGATGGGTCAGACATTTCCTTCCATCTATGCGGCTTCGTAATCTACGACGGGTCAGGCATTTCCTTCCATCTATGCGGCTTCTCCTTCCCATGATTGATATGTGAGGTGTCACCTTATACCAAGAAACCAAATGTTTTAAGCTATTTAAACCAAGTTGCTTAATAACTTGGGATTATTGTTTTAGTCTCATCTCCTCTTTCCCCAAATTCGACGTTAGGAAATGGGCTAGAAAAACACCAATCAAGATAATTCTTATGTATAATATTAATCGAGAAGTAATATTGATGGTTTGAAAGAAAATATCATTTATCTCTAAATCCAAGAACCAACAAAAGAACCAACAATTTAGTTTTGAAGAGGAAACTTGTATAACTCCCAATAAGTCAAGATAAATACATGGATCACTCATCATCTTCTTTGATAAGAGGAGAAATAAAGAGTAAATAATCTATAACTATTAATTTGATAAAATTAATTTGGCAACGAGGAACATTTTAGGCTAAGATTGGATTCCTTGGGAATTTAGAGACAATATTAAAAAAGAGGATTTTGAATATTTTGTCATATGTCTATGTTATATCATAACAATATGCAACTAGTGTATGAAATTTCTTTTTCCTCCTTTATATTCCACTGGATTTTTTTTTTCCTCCTTTATATTTCACTGAATTTTCTATATTTATAGGACAAGTGGTTAAGGACCTCTCATTGACCTGCTAGATAACAGGGAAAACAAGGAGTACATAATCAATAGAGTTACTATCAATTTAATAATGATACATATAGTAACTCGATAAAACTCTTTAGAAATTGATACAGAACTTGAAAAATACAAACCTGCTGAGAATGTGCACTTCCCATATTTAAATTCCACTTGGAAGGTGCCATATTATTTATTTAATATTATGCTTTCAATTTACAAATACGACAAGTGTGTACAAGAGAACATGGAAGATGAGAGAGTATACAAAATGAATGAATTTAAATTTTTTCCGATTGGACATTGGTTAAAAAAATTTAACTGTTGTATTCTTTGTATATGTAATCCATAG
>SNQJ01S0199892.1:0-17027 GCA_010110895.2 Picea sitchensis | reverse complement strand
ATGTATCTGAAATGCGAGTTGACAGGGTAGCCTTGGAATGTGATCTTCCAAGTAAAAAATTATCAAATTCGTATCTGTAGGGTCAATTCCACTAATAGCCTTTAACAGTGCCTTCTGTTGAGTGGGACAACTTTGAAGGACTTCGAGAGACAACATTGTGGAAGGTGCTTGCACTAGATCTTCTACAATACTATAGTTTTGAGCAGCATGTGCATAAGGATTGAAGGAAAACTTTCGAACAACATCCTTTGGGGGAGGGTGAAGAACTGTATCAAGAATCAGTCATTTGAGATGAAGAGGACCATTGGTAGGTGAATTTGAGGGATACTTTTGAACCAACGGAGGTGGTATATCGTCAACTTTCTCCTTTGACGAAGAGTAATCTTTGGTCTGAGTGGTAAGTGTAACATCATTCATTTTTGAATCACTAGTGCACATAAGTACATAAGAAGTAGTGGAGGGAGAGGGTTGGTCATGAATGACCAATTGGGATTGTTGTTGGGAAGGGAAAGGTTGGGACAAAATGACAGGTGTGGGAGGTTTCGCGGTCCCTTGAAGGAACTTAGTAACCTCTGCCCGTCTTGGACAATCTTTCATGTAGTGATCATCACCATAGATAAGGCAAGGGTATCGGGGTTTGTGTTTATCCTTATCATTAGCAGGTTGTGTTTTGGATTTCTCAGATTGAGGGTTATTTTTATCCTCCTTATTCCCACCCTTTCCTTTTTTTGATTTAGTTTTTCCGGTAGGGGTAGATTGAACGAAGTTCACTTCAGAGGTTTTGCCGGTGGAAGGAGTAGGAGTCAGAGAATTTTAACCATTAGAAGAAGTAGACTTGGGATTGGTGGGAGAGGCTTGTGCAGATTGAGGTTGAGCATGGAAAGTGCCAATCACACCGTCAGCTGCATGAGAAGCAGCAGGGGTAGTTGAGGTAGTGGTGGTAGAAGGATGAAGTGCATCAGGGAGAAAATTGTAAAGAGTACCTATTTGTGAATAAACGAGATCAAGGTACTGAGTGCGACCGATCACATGTTCTTCTGTGAAAAATCCACCTATGGAAATGTCACGAGAGATTTCATTCACGAAGGATTTCGTGATCCATTCTGCCAATAACTGATCGGGAATATTGATTTTGATCAAATGTCATCTTCTTCTCCACTCATGAATGTGATCAGAGATGTGAGTGGACTTATGTTTCTTGAAGGAACTCAAAATCTCGGTTCCTGTTTCATAACAGATTGGCAACTGGTAGTGTGTAAGGAGATCCATGGCTAGGGTATTAAAGTTGGTGAAGAAGCTTCATGGTAATTCTATATACCACTTTGCAACGGAACCCGTAAGAGTTCATTGGAATATTCGTAACCGAATGGAATCGTCCATCAAAGAGTTGGACAAGCTCCAAAGGTGGAAAGTCATGGCATGGTTGTTTGGATCTTCTCTCGGTTTACCATCAAATTTTGGAATGTCAGAGGGTAGCTTGGTTGGTATAACGGGCCAATGGGGATAATGTAGAATGGGTTCTTTCAAGATTCTAGACAAGTCAGGAAGATCCAAAGTGGCTAAAAAGGGTAACTGTCTATTCACATGAGGATACCGGTGACTCTTGGGAGGAAGTCTTGTCAGTATACCAATAGGATTGTAAGTAGTCTGCATATGGGGTGAAGGTACTAATATATTCAGAAGTGAATGTGGAGGCATATAGCCCATAGGGTTGTACTGATTAGGGATTTTCCCTTGGAAAGGGACACTAGATTGAACGTTCGAACCCCAAATGGGATTGGAAGAACCAAGATACGACTGGCTCGAACTAGGGGGTATGAAAGAGATAAATTGAGGTTGTTTCCCCCTAGATGATTGTGGATTTCCCTAGATGATAAGGTTCTAATAATGGGTTAATGATCCTGGAATGTTCTGTCCATAAGGTGGGGTAGAACCTCCAAGTGAGGGTTGTGTTCCAATTTGGCTGTGACCTCCAAATTGAGTTTTCCCCCCAGTGTTATATTGTCATCCAACAAGAATCTGAAAACTAGAAGTGAATGGTGGAGTAGAGCCTCCAATAGGATTGGAGCCACTTGGGCCAAATCCTCCCATAAAAGGTGGATAAGACCCTCCAAAGGGGACCTGGGAAGGTGCAGAATGAAACTGACAACAACATTGTATCCAAGAGGGTTAAAAATTCCAAAAGCTCCGGACAGAACTTGGGTAGGAATGGGGATAGAAGTATTTAAAGAATGGTACCCATGAGGAAGAGATGGGACAAGTCTAGAAGAAAGTGGTGTACCTATGGGAGCTTGGGTAACCACCGTATTCCCAATGGGAATAGTCATAGCACGTGGGACCATTATGGAATGAGCCATCTGAAGAGGAATGGTCGAGCTAGGACCAATGGACTGTGTGTCTGAACCCATGAAAAGATAACAAGTCGTTCTATTAAAGTGATCTAGAGGTATCGTATAAGTAGTAGACGTCTCGGGTAGTTCAGAGATGACAGGTATATCAACACCTGCACCCGAGTCGTAAAGGTCTCGCACTATAGCCGAGGTTTGAAATATGTTAGTGGTCCAAAAAGGATCCTCACTTTCTGAGCCAGAAAGAGGTCTGGTTGGTATTCCAGAAGTGTCAACAACAAGTTCTCCGGAGAAATTCAGTCGGAGAATACGTCTCTCGTATCTAGGAGGTATCCGGAAAGTGTCTAGAGAATTAGAAACAATTCAAAAATTGTCTAAAGAGTCAGTTCTTTCCGCTTGAGATGGTATGTTGTTCTGGACCTCACTCTGTTGAGGAGATCCATCTGGTGGGTTAGGAAGAAAGGGTTCAAAAACTTTCATATCTTCTAGAGGTAGCCCTTGCATCCTACATGAACGCGTGGAGGGTCAATGTTGGATGAACCAAAAATTTTACGGAAAAAATCTATGGCCAACTATGAAAACAAACAACACTCGCTAATAAAATTTAGGAACTAGACCAAGAAAACAAAACCTTCTTATTACGAATTCACTAGTTGGTGATGAAATCCAACGTCGTGAATTCAAGACAAGAAGGGGCTAGGAAAAAGCGGGTGGAAAAGTTATGTTGATGACCTGCTTAACAGACTTACGCCTTGGTGCAAGCTACCACACATAATCGTGGGTATACCCTCTAAGGAGACCGAGTGAGTTTGGCCAACGTCAATTCTAGGTACCATGAAGACTTTCCCCTCCATAGTCACCTCATGCAAGACCCTAAGAAGATAGGCAACTAAGGCTACCAAGAACAAAAGTAATGCCTAGGGAAACAATCGACAGTCTGATCCATGCGCAAAGGTAGGGTATCTAGCCCGAAATCAACTTGAGAGGATTCCAATCATCATTGTGGGTATACCTTCAAGCGACCCCCATAATACACACAATATCTACACTGAGATCAACAAAGCAGGGTGAGTAACTCTGCCAATCTCAATGCGACCTTAGGTTTGACCCTTGTGTGAGAAGGGCTTCCCAGGAAAAAATGTTGCAAATGGAATTAAACACTCCCTATCACAAGATGCTATTGTGTGTTTTTTTCTTTGGAGAGTGTGTCTCACAGCCTATTCCAAAGCTCTAGCCTATCTAATGTTGGTGTAAAAGAGCTTTAGAAAATAAAAATTACTAATTGATTTTTAGATTTCGCAATGTTTTTTAAAGGTTGTTGTTACTCAAGAGTGAGATAGGAATGAAACCAATGTTGTGTAAGACATTGACCCAAGAAGATGAAAAATAGAAATGAATGATGCAAACTTTTGCTCAATGAATTCTATCTACAACATGGAGAAGGTATTTCTGGAATAATGTGAGCTATGAAATATACTTTCTTTTTCTTAAATGGACACAAATGCAAACAACCATAAATAATGCAGTTTCT
The DNA here is from genome assembly GCA_010110895.2 of Picea sitchensis. Classification (NCBI taxonomy): domain Eukaryota; kingdom Viridiplantae; phylum Streptophyta; class Pinopsida; order Pinales; family Pinaceae; genus Picea; species Picea sitchensis. Next base: position 13,148 of record SNQJ01S0199892.1, on the reverse strand, counting down.
CAATGTTCTCTTCTTTTGGATGCAATAAAATTTCCTTATATATGATTACTTAAAAGAATAAGTGACTTTAAATTATTCCTTTCTAAAACCAGATCAGGGGTATGACAAAGAAAGGACAAGTAATCCAAGAAAAAATATACACTCAACAAGCACCCAAATCAAAATTTCAATGAAGATAAAAGTAAAAAATGACAAGAAAGTGTTTCTTCAAATGCAAATAAAAAAATGACTTCCTAATCATCAAGCAATCCAGAACATGTAATCAATCCAAAACTTCAAATCCAATCAAAGTATTTTAATCAAACAAGAACTCAGATACAAGGTCAGAGATTATACCCTTGTCGATAAAAATCAAAGACAAAATCTGGAAAAAGACTAAAAGAGAGGTATTCGATCTCCAAAACCAATAAACAACAAGTTAAACTTCCAGAAAACAGTTTAGGGATGGCTAAAAGTCCCTCCTAGATGATTAAAGAAAAACTGGGCATCAACAGAGGCTAAAACCCAACTCGAAAAATTTCAGAGGCGTCGTTGCAGCCTAATAGCACATTACAGTGTGGAAATCAAGAGTTTCTACAGGCCAGAAAAAGCTAGGGCGCGAAAAGTTTGCACTGATGCAAACAACCAGGGCACGGAAATTGAAGGTTTCCGTAGGCTATGTATAGGGTACAGTGTGGAAGTGTCTATAAATCAAGAAATTTTGAGAAGAGGGTAAAGGATCTAAGTGATATTTCAAATCCTGAGAGTCTGAATGAATCTCCCACAGACTCAGAGACTGATTCCAAGTGAAAAGAATAGGTTAAAAGAAAATGGCCAACAAAAAACCACGATCAAGTCGTATCCCCATTGGAGTCGCCAATTTTGTTATTGGATAAATCGATGAATGAAGACATAAACTAATCTCCCTAGATCCACCTGGGTCTAGAAAAAAACAAGACAGGACATGACGCTTTCCCTAAGTTGCTACCATTGAATTTACTACCAAAGAAGGAATGGATGACATACCTTTAGATATTGCTTCCTTATATCTCTGTTGTCCCTGCTTCTCTCCGGTGCTCTTGTGAGATCAGATTTGCAATGACATAAACCAACCAAAGTGAAAGCAACAATTGTAGATTCAATGGAAACATAAACATGTGATCAAGGAGTCATGTAATAAAACGCTAATGATTTTATGGGAAAGAAACATGTCGCTGTATCATATTAAGTAAAAGTGGAAGATACAACCAAATTTCCTTGATGTCACAAGTTCCCTTTTGGTGGTCCTTTGTTCCAACACACACATACACTTTCTCCGAATTTGTATGAAGATGGTCCACAAAAACTTGATGGAAAACTAGAGGCCACAAGCATCAGTTGTAACATGATCCTTCACACAGTCTTCAAAATATTCTTTCAACAATTATTTTCTCAATATTGCTTAACCTTTTCCATGAGAAACCCATCATTATATAGGATAAAGTGAAGTGGTTACAAGGATGAGGATGATCCCACAAAATCAGAGAAGCTAGTAAGATCACAACCATACTGAAGCCACCTCACATTCTAGAAGATTCTCCTTCTATAAACTTCGTGAAACTTATTCCTTTTCTTAGCTTCAAATGCCACCGCACCCTACCTATATAGCAACATGAGTAAACCCCGTGAGACAGGAATGGAGCAACCAACGGAAATCAAGGATTTCTGCACTATGTACCAATGTCATCCTGCAACGTCATTCTAAAAATATGCCTTCTAGGGGAAGAAATTAGTCATTTTCCTCATGTAAAAAATATTTTTGAGAGCCTGAACACATGCCTGTAGGTTCATCATCAGAGTGACCAAAATAATGTGTAACAAAATTCCCCCCAAAGTATGAGGTTGGAACTCATGACAACCAAAACACTTTGTAAAATGTGTGTGTGTGTCGGGAACAAGGAGTGAACTGATTGGGAACCTGCAAACAATCAAGCATCTGCATAAAATCATACCATTTATGAGGTAGTCATTCCCATGCTCAAACTACAAATGATTTAAATTATAAATGTAAGTCATCACCACCAATTATACACCATGGATCCATGTCGTCAAGATTCTACATAGCCACCAAGAATACACTGTGGATCTATGTATTAGAAAACTTAAATTCAGACATAGCCCCGAGACATACAAAGTAGATCAGTGTGTCAATACAAATCATAAATACTCCATCACAACCTGGACCAAAACGATGAGATCCAGGGTCTTCAATCCCATCGTCCGTAAGTACGAATCTAACCAAGCGATTACAAGTGTTGAAGTCAAACATGGTAGAAACCACTTGATTATCGGTCATTGATGAAAATTGTTAACAAGTGCGAAGGAAATCACCATTGATGTCAATGAATCCCAAGGTACATTAGTACAATCCAATTAATGTGAAAATGGGCTGAAGTCGAACACTTGATGAAATCTCTCGATCTGGGACCAATGATGTGAATCCATTGTCGAAAGCGAAGAAACCAGCCATTGAGGCATGCATGCTCTAAGGTACGAAATGATTTCTAGGTCTTGTTCCCGGATGATGAGTTGAAGTCGACAGGAAAAGACTCGTCACAGGAGGGCCTTGATGTATCCCCCATCAGTGACACAAAATAAGTAATATATTTAGGGTAGATCAAAGTATGAAAATGATTTGAAATTGACACAGGGAAGGCCGACATGGTAGGCATTAACAATTGCAGATGGTCTACTCGATAGAGGGCTTGTTTGGAATTCTCTTGAACATATGAACGACATGAAAATGGAATTGGCAACATTGAATAAAAAATGACCCAAGATATGGACTTATAGAGGGCCAGACGAGAGACAAATGGATTTCCTAACCCATATTCAAATGATGAAGGGGGTGTCATGTTCAAGACTGACTAGTACTGCCACTAACATGGGTACATAGACACGTTTCTTTCCCAAATATTCCCCCACCATTTCTAGTGAGTACCTCTTTATTTTTACACAAGCTTGAGGAGGATAACACATGCTTGTTTATGTAAGCTCATCCTTCAAATGAGTCCCTCATAGTATGTTTAACGAACCCTAAGAATGAGTGGTTCGGTCCCATGTGAGTCTTTCGATGTTTGTTTAACGAGTCCAAAGATAGAAAACTAGGGGGGTTTTCATGTTTATAGAGTTTGAAAAACACATTAAAGAGAACTCTCTCAGTTCCTTTTTCGTAAATTTATCTGTCGAGACCGAAAAAACGATAAACTATCGCCCATCGAATGTTTTCTTCAAATACTTTTACGAGCGTGAAAAGAACAAGGTCGCTCGACAATCTTTTCATTTTTATGGAGTGCTAAAAGAGATTAAAGGATACTCCATAGGTTTCACTTTTCGTGTTTCCATGACGAGTACGAAAAAATGACAAAAGTATACTTGATTGCGTTCTCAGTGATTTTCGAGCACGGGAACGAACAAAGACTAGGCTCGAGGTTTTTTCTGAAAAACCCTAAAAAGTATTGATACATCTAACAAACAAAACATGAATCATGAAAAACATCCATACTGCATTGTTCAGGACTTTAGTCTTCCCACCTATGAAAAATAAAAGACTCATGGGACCATTAGAGCTTTAGGTTATGATAAAATGCATTAAAATAATATAAAATATTATTAGAAAGAGAAAAATGTGAAATAAATAGGGGTAAAACCTTTTATTGCTATTTGATTTGCATTTCATTCAAAACTTATCTAGAAACCCTGTTTTTACCTCATATTTCGGTTGTCGATTGCGAGAAGCATAGGATACCATTCAGAAAATGGTCTCATCAACACGGTAAGATCATCATCCTCTCCCTTTTCAATGGATTGAAATTCATTTATTTTGATTAAAAGGTAGTTTTTGAATGAGTTTTTGGGCCGGTAGGCATGTGCTGGGGCCGCCGCAGGTGACTAATATTGGGACCTGCAGAAATCAATGATTTTCGTAGGTTCCCTATGGCTCAACCGTGAAAACCCCACACTGTACTAAAATTTCGTCTGCGGCGGCCAAAAACCCAAAAAATTACACACGCGTTTGCCCAAAAAAGAATTTCAAAATCAACGATTGAAGATGCTAATCCCCTTTTCTTGTCTGCATGCAGGTATTTGTTTTCCAAAATGTTGGAGTTTAGATAAAGGGAACACGAGGATGATTAGTTTATGGATTTGAATGATCCAGGCACCATCAATGCCCTTCGACAGTGAAAATTGTTAAAAATTTTAAAATTCAGGGCATGAGAGCCCAACTGAGGTTACTAGAATACCTGGTTGACATGTGGGATGTGGACCAACAGGTGTTTCATGTGGGTGTCCATGTTATTTTCTTGGATATCGAAGACATTTACTTCTTGACAGGGTTATCCCATCGTGGAGCACATGTGACCTTAACAGGAGGTCGAGGTGGTGGTCTGTCGATGAGCGAATACATACGTCAGCACTGTGAACCTGAGGCTGAGAGGCGCAAAGGTAAGGTAGCCATCAGAGGTGTTTGAGATTTAAATCTATGGACCATTCTTTTTACCATTGCATGGATGGTGGGAAGTGCATCTCCTCACATGGCCCTCCAAAGTTATTTTCAGTAAATATTACAATACAAAACCGCATATCTCCACTCATTCCCAATTTGCAAACACCTGAGTATTGCAACCACCCATAGAGCTATATTGAGTGAGACCGCACAATGCAACCTATGCGTTTCGTTTCCTTCTGGACTACTAGAGGGGCTAATAGTTTTAGATGGATTTTGTTAGGATATTATCAAATCTAAACAGGGGTCAATCTATAGTAGTAAGGTAGGATTAGAATAACTAATAAGGGATCCTAAGTAGAAGAAGAGACACAAAAACCAAAAAATGGTTTCCTTCTTGGTTGGTTGGAATATGATGGGATTGAGTATATGAGATTTGTGGAAGACACATCAAAATAATGAAAGACTGAACAACAGAGACATTGAGAGAATGAGAATCTAAAAGGGGATGTTGAGACCATGGAATCCAACGAAGGTAGAGATAGAGAGCTGGTTGAAAAAAAAGGAGATGGAGTTTGCACAAAAAGATAATAGAAACCTGAGGTTGACACTGCGCAAATATATGGACAAGTATGTATTCAACGACTTGCATGAAGTATTTTTCTGTGATTTACCACATGTATTGAACAAGTGACTAAAAAGGTTGAAAGACAACCATCCTACAAATCGGATCATACAACTAGAGGGGAATCCTGTAGAGATCTTGTAGTTACAATGAGTTGATAATAACTTTATATGTGCGTTATATTTCTGGTTAGACAACATTGTTGTAGGATTTATAATAGAATTTGTAGTAGATACAACGAAGTCCTACAGTGCGGAAGAACAAGAGTTCTTGAAGGGACCTCAAGGTAGGTACATCTGATCGTTATATACTTCTATTAAGATATTACTATATAACAAAGGTGTAATGACAATGGATTCAGACAACTAAACTTCCTTGCATGCATGGGGGAATGGGGGAATCACTGACAAGAGAAGGAGAAATGGAAGGAGAAAGGGATAAAGGAAAGAAAGAGGAGGCCTTGGACCCAATTATGATGGATGAAGACCAGATCAAGTGGATCATGGAAATGACTGGAAGAATGCACAGTGGAGTACCCTACCAATATAAGGTGAACACCAAGAAGAGAGTCATAGCCACGAGGGAGGGCTTGGCAAGTGATGGAGAAGAGGTAGAGGATCTCTGGGTTGTGCAACAGATTGAGGAAATTCTGTGCGTGACATATGAGAGGAAGACGAGAGGTCCAAGAGAGGGAACATAAGGAAACACTCCTATCCATATCAGTTTCAATGTGGAAGCCATAAACCCATGTGCGACTAATACACCAAGAAGAACAACACCATTTAAACAACTGAATTTCGTGAGACGGAAGACAACGGGAAGTACATCTACACGAGGAAAAACAACTAGGGGAGCTAGTTCAGGAATTATTAGTCAAGTATCTATACTGCGTAGAGGTAGTAGTTGAGCATTCAAGATGGAAGGATATGATCCCACCATCAGGTTACCAGAATTCAAAGGAGAGGCGTGAGAGGACCCTGAGAAGAACTTGTTCATTTGTGAAAAGATCTGGGAAGAGAAACATATGACAGATGAGGACACTAAAATTGCATACTTAGCTATCATGCTAAGAGATCGCACACTAGATTGGTACATGATTTTAGCTACAAACAGTCCACCAGGAAAAACCAAAATGATTGGAGATATCAAAAAGTTGTTGATAAATGAATTCCAAAATCCTAGTTCAGAGGATAAATACATGAATGAGATGATAGAGATTAGACAGAAACCAGGAGAATCTGTATGGGAAATTGACCAGAGATTCAAACGATTGAAGGGAAAGCTAAAGGATTTCATGACAGATATGCAACATAGGCATCTGTTCGTCAATTCACTACTCCCACACTTGAAATACCCTTTGCGATAGCAGAAGTTCCAGACACAGGAAGAGGCTCTACAGGAATCCCTACAAATGGAAGACAACCAATATCAGAAGATAGATCTAGCTATAGAGGATTTGAAGGGGAATATGAATAAATTAACATTCCATCTCAACCAGAACAAAGGTAAGGGAAAAAGATAATCCATTTGGTGTACCACATGTAGGACAAAAGGACTCCATAAGAACGAATGTCCAACATTCATGCAGTACATGGCAACAAGAATGCCAAACCCATTTCCAACATTAGGAATATGGTGTGAGATCTATAAGAAAGAGGGGCATGATCAGTATCACTGCCCAATGATGCATAAGTAACAGATAGTACCTAAGAGCTCATATTGTAACTTTTGCAAGTTAGTCGGCCATGATGAAAAATATTGCAGGATCATGGACCTGATGAGGGAAAGAACATCAGATGTTTATAGGGTGTAGGAAAAAATGATGACCAGGAAAGCCACACCATAGTTTAACCAAGTACTAACCCAATATAATACTATGTAGTAGCAGTATAACACTATGCAACAATAATATAACATTGGGTAGCCACAATACAATATTGGGCAGCCACACTATAATCCCACGCAGTATAACCAGACACCTCAGTATAATTCACCAAGAGGAGATCGAGCTGGTTACATAGGTGGAGGAAGAGGAATAGGAGGCTTTGGAAGAGGCAAAGGACCAGTTGTATGTCACAACTATCAACAACCAGGACACTATGCAAGATAATGTCCATTTCCACCTGCGACGTATATGTATTGTCGCACATCAGATCATGACACAAAAGAATGCCCTACACTATTGGGAAAGATCTAGGAAAAGAGAAATCAGAACAATCAGAATGTTCAATGGATTTCAGTGGAAGCAAGGGATGAAGGAAGAAACATAAATATATTTACGCGGGGAGGAGATAATAAAGGAAACGACGTAGTAAGACAAGATCCAACACCACCAATGGGTGAAAAAGAATGTCGAACCGAAGAAGCAATTTGATGCACAGAACGAAAAGGAGATATTCAAGTAGGACAAAAAATAATTCATGAAGCCAGACATTTCATCGACATCAAATGCGTAGCATAATAAGGAAGTACCAACATACAAGATGCATCCATCGTTGGATCATACTAAATAAGCACAACCCCTATGAAAAGTAAGTACCATTAAGGGTTTTTTGCAATCTTGTGTTAAACTACTAAATGATCCATCCTCCATTAAAGTATTACAAAATATGATAGAAAGATGTAGCATAGAGGTAGAAGGAAAGCTAGAACATAAAACAATTAATCATCTACATACAAGGAGGAGAACAAGCAAATAATTCAAATTGAACGCCAACATTGGAGATTTCAACATGGGAGATATTATACTAGATTTAGGATCCAAAGTAAATGTTCTACCCAAAAAGACATGGAAATGTATGGGAGAACTCACATTAGGCTATTCACCTATTCAAATGAAGTTAGCAAACCAACACAGATTTCTACCAATTGGAAAACTAAAAGGGGTGACCATAGATCTGGATGGAGTATGCACCAAATCTGATTTCGAAGTAGTAGAGATAGTGGATGGCACAACACCTTATCCGACATTACTTGAATTGGATTGGGCCTTCGACAATTAGGACATAATCAAATTAAATATGATGAAGATGGAATTTGAATCAGGAGAATATAGATTCATTGCTCCATTGGATCCATTAGAATGGGAAAGGTTTGTAGAACCTACTTGCTTAGACCTGGAGGAAATTAACCATTTTTACAAAAAAATCGCGTGACACGAAGATTATGTGAACCCAAATGCAGATGGGATAATCAGTTGGAGAAGCATCACCTCATGTGCATTAGAATTAGATACAAGCTTATAAAATTGGCAGCAAAGGTTACACGAAGTCTCCACAAGAATATGCGCAAGAATAGATTGCACAATAATATGGGTAGGTATGGAGATAAGGGAACCTCCCAGCTTCCATGGGGTGAACGAATTAGAAGAATTCTTAAAACGGTATGAATATGAAGTGTTAGAAAATCAGAGGCTCTTAACGATGGATATAACACTCAAGAAAACACCTGCAAGATGGTGGGGTTTTCACAAAGACATAGTCAAATACTGGTACCAATGTAAGTGGTTACTGCACATTAGATTTGGCACATAATAGAGAAGCAACCAATTGAATAAATATGATGGACAGGGGGCACCAAAAAAACACTTAGAAAAGTGCAGAACACTACGGAGGATGACACAACCACAACAATGGCCTCATTTTTGGCACAAGGGCAAACCCAAAGTTCAATGCTCAAGAGCGCACCAACAAAGCCCTAACTACCAGCCCTTTCGACAACACCTGTGAAGCAGATGAAGTCTCACTTGAGGTAGAGGCAGGGGTGGTTGCAGGACTCAAGTGTCTGCAACCTTAGCTGGGGCATAGATCTATGATTATATTGTTTACAGAGCACTTAGCACTGATAGATTATCAATACTCAACCATTACTCTACTTTGCAGATAGCACATGGCATTGCAACATTCACTTAGGTCTAAGGCATTTCAACATTTAGCCATAGTAAAACAGATCAGTTCTGGTAGATCAACACTAAGCACATTCATACATGTCTAATAATCACAAATCATAAGCATATCTATCTAAACATTTCCAAGCACTTAGCAAAAGAAGGGATAAACACATCAAGTCGAAGCACAAAGCATAACACACAGTATTAACATGGTTCACCCCCACCCTGGGGCTACGTCCACCAACTCTTATTCTTTGTTGTCTTCAGTCAAATAGGTTACATGAACAAAGCCACCAAAACCCTACTCTGCATAGGACAGGAGATCTGCACACCTCTCTAGATCCTCCTTCCTCGAGTATCTGATCACCCAGTCTCTTACAAACACTTGGACTTAACACTGCAAGTTCAAGAGTATGCACATAGCCTACTCAATAACATAGATTTCTTGCACATATAAATATTTTCCATCAATAGATGTAACTTCTTACTTACATCGCCTAGCTTACCTATTTATACATACAAAATAGGCCTAAAAATGGGCAAAGCCTATGGGTTGACATCCCATTCCTATTACATTATCCCAAAAACCCAAAAAGGACCCAAAAGTGGGCCAAGATTCCACAATCTCCGCTTCATCTTGCGCTCCTCCTTCGACAGGCTGTCGAAGTGCCAAAATAGGTTGAAATGACCAAGAAACATCCAAAAATTGGTCAAGGACCAACAACCCCCCAACACTCACCTATGACTCGTCCCGAGTCACTCTAGTATGATCAATTCTGCCTCGATTGCCTCAATCTTGGCTCAAGCTTCTTCGACCTACTGTTGTGCTATGATCTCTTTCTCAGAAAACTCATGGATGAGTGCATCATTGATAGGTCCCTCTAGGCATTGTTCTGCTGCACTCACAACCTGTTCTAGCTCTGCCCCTCGGCTTTCAACCTCTGTGAACAACTAACATGCCTTATATTGCACCGGTTGAAGTCATTGAGTCACTTCCATCAATTTTCTCTGGATCATATGGATCTGTTGCTGGGTCATGCACTGCTCATGAGATCTCTTCATTCTTTCTACGGGTGACAGGGCCTTCAGTTGCATCTGTATCTTTTCAGCTTCATAGCTCGCCTCCTAGACCTGCAAATCCAATTTATATAACTCTAGGTTCTTGGTGAGGTTCTCATATGTCTGGGCATTGCGGATACTCAGATGATTGCACTCCAAGGCAAGATATTCCAGTCTATCAACTGCACTACAGGCAATTATTTCTCTTTGGTCTCTGATCTCCTACGGGGTCTCAGGTACTGCGCAAAGCTCTAGATCTGCAATGCGTTGTTGGAGCTTCTGGATCACTTCTGCGAGCTGTGCCACCTACTGTGGGATTGTTTCTTCGGTCTTTACCTCAATGACTATCACAGAGTGAAGTGATATGCTGACCACTTCCTTTACTTCCAGTTTCTCCACTAGCAACTGTTCCTTTCCTTGCTATAGCAGTGCTTTCTCGTCATTCCACTTTTCTTGGAGAGAACTCTTTTCTTGTACTCCCTGTACTTGTGTCAAAGCCTGTGTTTCTTGCTCTTATTCATCTTGTACTTTTTTAAGCTGAGACTCAACTGAATCCACGATTTGGTGGAGTTGAGATGGCTCATCTCCTACTTCTGGTGTTCTGACTGACAGGGGCGCAGTGGAGACTGTGTGCTTCGACTGAAGTGCCTACTGCACTCCTTGTATCTCTATCTCGATCTGACTGTACATATACTCTTGTTTAGTCTCTTTCTTCTCTACTATCTCCATCATAGCATCATTTAGAGCTATGACGATGAAGTTGAAGTCATCTGGGGTTAGCGTGGTCTGCAACTTAGTCAAGGGAGCTTTGGACTTCTTCTGGGAAGAAGGTTTATGAGGTGAACCCTTCCTCTTCTTCAAAAGCTCTGCTCCGTCTCTGCGCTTTTGTTTGACTTCTTCTAACTCTTCACCATCACCCTCTTTATCTGGCATGATGGAAGAAGTATTCACTGAGGCACTACTTAAGTCTTTCACTTCGCTGATCTTCTGTCACATGCTAGGTCCAGGTAGATCTTGCGTAGTTTCTGGTCTGTCTACATCAGACATCTCTGCAAGGTCAGCTGGAACAGGGAGGTCCACCAACCATTCCTTTGTGATCTCCTCCAGATATTCTTCTGTTAATCTATAATAGGATTGTAACTGCTGCTTGTGCTCATCATCACGCGCTGTGATGTAGAGAAAGTTGTATGTCTACGCTGAACTTCATCAGGGGCCGAAACCTGTAGTGGGTGTTTGGAGTGATGCGCGGTGTAGACTGGATAGCTACTTTCAACTGATTATAATATTAATGAAACATGAAATTTGACTTCCATTTTTTATTCATATCGTTCGATTACCACAAGGTACTGAACTTCGCGACCAATGGTTCAAATGGCTCGATGTCCGGGAAGGTCACACCTTCTGACATCTCCCATGCAATGAAAGAAATTAAGATTAGGAGCCAACTGAAATGGAACTCATATCCTTGGTCCTGGGATTCTCTGCAGTCAAGCTCCATTTGGTTTACCAAGTACTACGCCCAATTCATCTGTAGGCCCTCCACACACTTTCCTGTGAGGTCTACTACGAATCCAATGACTTGGGTTGATCAGTTCTTGTGAACTAGCTTTCCTGTGATCAACTTACATGCAAGGCGTACTGCGCCGTTCTGAATAGAGGCTACCTTGTAGCCACGTGTGCCCTTCTCGACATCGCCATAAGTATCTTTTATCTTTTATGCTAAGGCTCGGTCTATAGTCTTTCCAGGGTAAAAATCATGTGGTTCAGGGCCTTGCATGCTCAACTCGGTGATCTGATGGATCGAGGTCAGATCCACTATGATACATCGGTTCATACATAAATATACTCCATGGTAACAGGATAACAACAACTTAACACATGCATTCACTTCTTGATGTTGTATGAAGTGTGGGATATTCATAACATTAAGCAGGGTAGACTGAGCGAGGTTATGGGTCCAAGGCTGGGGGATAATCTTTGAATTCTTGCCTTTCGTCTTGGTTAGATACTTATGCGGGGTGAGCATATTGTAAGCTTTATGGTCTCCAAGGTTGAAGTCACTAAAATTCAGCGTTTCTATCTTATCTTGGTCTGTGCAAACTGCGCGTATCCCTTTTGGGAGGTACGCAGTGACCAAGGCATAGTCAAAATATCTAGATACACTATCTCTGTTCACTGCACCACTCAGAGGAGGTATATACATAGGTAAGATTCTTGGAATCAACTTAGCATTCACGAGATTGTCTCTATGCTTCGTTCTCATCTCTGTCGTGATTCTAGAAGTTCCTGCTCCACGAGAAGTCAATGGAGAAGCTTGGACTCCTCCCGTGGATGATGCTTGCACACCTGTAGGCATCCTTCTTTCTGACATGACTTTCTCAGTCCTGATATCAACGAGTACTTCCTTCGTAGATTCTTCAAGTGCGCTAAGCTCCTCGGAAATACACGCTCGGGGTTAATAATATTGGGTTCACGAAGTAATGTAGACATGGAAATAAGATGGAAAGTAAGGGCGTAATGATCACTGGACAATCTTAACCAAGGTTGCGGGCTCAAATTCTCAATTTGGAAAAAGTGTTCTTCGTGCATGGCACGACGACATAAATAGGAAACTCAACAACAGATTGCTTGCAATGGGTATGAGGCTTCATTAACTCTTGTTCTGTCCATTATGGCATGGTCTAATGATTATGTGACATATATTTATTTATTTTCTGTCCGTTCAGAGCGGAATTCGAACAGATATTTCGGTCCCAATGGCTATATTGCTTCGCCATGGCAAAGTTCCATATGTCGTTGTTTTGATATCCCAACAAAGCTCAAATTATGTAATTTTTCTTTCTGCGAGGTCTCCTCTAGAACCTCCTGTAATATTTCAATATTATCCCTTTTCTTTCTTAACTTTCTAGCCTTCTTTCCAATGAGCTTCATCTTGGTAATTCTTTTCTCATTTTGATTCTTTTCTTTGTTGGTCTTAACTTCTTTTCACTGTTGAAATTATTTCCTAGGGTTTCTAGGTAATACTTCTTCTGTACCTGGGGTAGGTAATTCAATCTCCTGGGGATCCTCTAGTGTTCTCTTAGCTTTGACATTCCGGTTGCTAGTATTAA
>SNQJ01S0199891.1:0-17027 GCA_010110895.2 Picea sitchensis | reverse complement strand
CGCTGATCCGACTCCATTACTGAAGCGCTCAGATACCAGGATATGGAGGAGTCAAGACTCTTCACCTATGGATTACCAAAATGCTTAAATACTTAAAAAATCCCTTTTTTTATAATGGATCATCATTAAACATATCTGAATTTTAATCTTAAAGATAAAATTATCGTATTCTTGAGACTTTACATCATACAAATTTTCGAAAGCCGAAATTCATATCCAATGAAGTCACGATGCCTTTATGATCCGCTGTTTGAATAAAGAATAATCAAGAACCTAAATGTATATAAGTTTTCCAATACCTTTCAAAATAATATTTCAAACATACATTGATTCAAAACTTAAGGTATATCAAATTACATCGGAATATCGGCAATCGGAGTTTCGAATGAACAAATGTTCAACACAAATCAAATAACGAAACTCGACGGCCGATATTCCGATATATTAATCCTTAATTAAAACATCTTTTACTTAACCGCTTTTAAAAGGGGTTTTAAACTCTAAGATAGTCTCATCACAAATCGGGATTCAGGATTTTGTGAGAACAAAGAAACTCATCATCATTCCCCGGATTTCCGATCCTCATTTTAATTAATTCTTATGAGTTTTAAAATTAATTTAATTATCATAAGTATGATTAAGAGTGACTAGTCATATCAGGAAATCACTATTCGTGCGGATTTCCCAGAGCAACAATTCTCATATCAATAATTTCCGATTTCACATCCTCGGCTTCCGAATTGAGCCTAATTAATGAAACCCCGAAAAGGTAATCTGGATTAATTAAGATAATAAAATGTCTGACTTAAATAATAGATCGTGATTTCGGTAATCGGTGTTTTACGATGATTTACTTTCTCGATATCGAAAGTCTGGAAACTGCGATAAAAGCATTTTCAAACTTAAGTTAAGATTATCGATAATAAATCATTCTCATAAACGAGGTTTAAAGTTTCAAACTTTAATAAATGATTCAGATAATGGCAGCGTTTCTATTATATTTGAAAATATCGAAAAATATCAGGTACAAACATTAAAATCATATTATCGGGAATATCTTTCACATTTATTTCATAACAGATGAACAAATCTCAAGGATTTTACCATATTTGAAATAACGTTTAGAAACGTTACATTATTTTGAAGTTGAATTTTGCTCTGCTACAGGAATCCAAGTAAACATTGTATGTATCCTCTCTTTGAGTCAACGCACTTTTGCATTTCCTCTTTGTCTAATCTTACTATTCATATACTAAACACAGTCATGAACATATAGTTATACTTCAAAAAGATGCAAAGAAAGCTAAGAACAACTCCATATGACATCATCTCGCATAATTACCGCAAATTGAGGAATACACAATGTCAAATCATGGGCAGCAACTGCTGATAAAATGGAAGAAGAACTCTCATATTTGGATAATGATGAGGAAAATCATCTTCTAGATATCGTCATTAATCGGCTCATAGTTACAGTAGTCACCAAGATTGGTTTCATATAATGATATGGCTATCCGGCACCGATAAGGTGTGACGTTCTAACATGCGAGCATAATCGAATCCATAAGGAGAGGGTCACCTACCATTCAGGACCGAACATATCCAAGTAATGTATAAGTTATCACCCAATCATAAGCATATTTTAAATTATGAGTTTTGAACATTGCTTCAACAAAAAAGAATGGGCAAGAAGGAGGCCAATCATACCCTATTACGATAAAAGAGTGGGTCGTGAGACAAAAACAAATTTAGGGCCCATGCAATGTGATATATACAATTTCATTGAATCATTATACGAGGTATTTAGTAATGATGTTATGCGTGACTATATGGAAAAAATGACTCAAAACACTTTAGTGCATAATGGACACTCCTCCTAGAAGAGGCTCTGGCTGTGAGCTCAATCATACACTATTTTGTCGACAACATCACCAATGCAGGTTACAAAACTACAAGACAAAATTTAGGGCAAAGGGATGTACCTGACTTCTACATGTTAGCCTACATATTGGATGCTATCTGCTTTAGAACTCCTTTCCCTTTGATTAGCTGGAGTCGGGAATCCTTCCTTGCATTTAACTTGTTCATAAATATCATTCGGCTTTGTGGGAAAACCATGCCAAAAATAATTTTTACGAAGTGTGTCATTTTGTAATTATTCCACTGCACAGAATATTCTTTGGTTGTGAACCCCTCGAATTTCACATACCATTATATAAAACCTTAAGACAAGGTTGATTGGTTCATTTAAGAACATTTCTCATATGTTAGGGTTTATGGATGTTCTATCCCACCACACGCACTCCCAAAAATACTTCCAGATAGGTTAATTTACAGAGAAGTATCTTATCAGTTAGTAAATGGCGGTATTGGAATTGAATTGAAGCTCAACAGAAGAAGTCATGTCCGCATTTTCCTGTTTATTTAGTAAAATTTGCTTTATTAAACTTTGGTCATTCTAAGGCAGAAGCATAATCACTGAGTGAAGTAAAACTAGTGGATATAGAACACAGAAAACATGACCCATATCAAATTATTAATCGACATGTTGTACAATGTGGGTTAAAAGCATATGAACATGAGGACACTTTATGATGATGTTTTCATAAATTAAGTCATATGATGAAGTTCGAAGCAGGGTACAAACCTTGTCACCTGATGCACAGGGCTTCATCTTTCCAAAGAAATAGAAGACGTTGTTTGCCCAGATTCCTATGTGGAGAAGTATCAGAGTACGCCGTAACCATTCTCCCGGTTTGAGACCACTCTATTCAAAGATGATGTAAGTGGTAAAGATAAATCAAAAGATTTTGAGGCACCCCTCGCATCACAGAGGACTCTGTGTCAAAGAAGCAATACCGCAGCGAAAAGAACAATACCAAACCTAATGTGACACCCATGGTATTCCGAAACCGCCTAGGGGAACAACTAAAAGAATTGGGCGTATCCTATTACAACATTAACTCCGGCTCAGAAACTTTTTGGGAATCCTCACTTAAGGAGCTCAGACGTGAGTGACTTAGAACCACTATGTGAGATGAAATGCCTTCATCGATTATTTTTTCAGCAAGAAACGCAGAGTTTTGTTGAAGCAGGAATCACACCCTCTAGGTGAAAAACACTTAAAAAAACACAAAATCATTATTGACTGAAGAAGCAAAAGAAAACGACTCGCTACATGAAAGTTAGCAGGACTATGGGGCCATAAGATCGGTGTAACATGTACTGTGAGGGAAAATTTGATCACTATGATGGAAACGTAAAGATCAGAAATTACACGCTACAGTATAAATTAAAGGAAAGTGAAAAGATGATTGGATGGGGATAAAAAAGGGCCTTGAGCAAGCCAAGCTCAAAGATATCCAGGAGATTCAAAAGTTAAAATGGAAAATTTAATCAAGCAAAACATGATTCAAACTACTCCAAAACAAGTGCAAGACCGAGAAATGAAAATAAATTGTTGAAAGACAAGATCATTTCAATTACAACCAAGTAATTGAAGGATCGTCAAGACTAAAGCATTTGAGATATATGCTAATATCCATGAAGAACAACAAAAGGTATTTTACAATCTGGAAACCATCCAGAATTATTTTTATGAATCTAAAAGATCCTTGTACGAGGCCATGTTAAAAGAAATGGAAGCTAAAGCGGTAAGAAATTCTTCCAAAAGACTACATCGCCTACAGAATGAGGAAATTGGAAAATCACAAAAGTTGTCTATTGCAAAGAAGTTAAAAGGAGATGCAATGATAAAAGTTTGGGAAACAAACTTGGAAGGTTATAAAAGATCACAAAAAATGTCAATGAAGATTGCCAAAGGATTTTGATTCCATTGAAAAAGAGTCAACACACATCGAGACAGATGGATTATCCAATTCACTAGAAGAGATTGACATTAACAGGTATAAACTAAAGGCAAAAGAGGAACTAGAAGAGAAAAAAGCCGAAATTTCAAATATCAAAATAGTCAATATGGTTGAAATCGAAAAGCTAATGATAAATTCCAGTTCAAAACTAGAAAAAGTTAAATCCACAGAGAAAACAATTGCAACTCAGTTGCTAGGTCTACAAAGAAATTTCTTTTATTTTGAAGCAAACGAGATACCCGAGGCTCCTAAATCCTTAGTGAACTCTTTAGAAAAACATGTTCAAGAAACAGAAGCAGATAAAGAAAGTTTTTCTACTAAGAGTTAAAACTTTGTAAATATTTCTATTTTTAGTATTTTGTATTGTAATTATAAACGGCTGACATTAGTCTATTGCAACCGAGAGATTAGAAAGTTACTAGTTACCAATGGAAATTTTGGACATAAATGTATAAATATGATTTCGTGAGGTCAAAAAGGCTTCGCAAATTTTGGGAAAAAGACAATTTTGTACGACAAGCTTTAAGGTTTATCAGAATACCATTCACAACAAGATTCTGTATCTTGTCATTCAAAGGATCTATGTTCGCCTCCTATGTTTCATCGAGCAACCTTCTTAATGTACATTTCTAGTGCGAATCACTTTGGAATTATATGCAATTATTTTTTATAGTATCAGATTGGTTTGAATGTTGAATGTTGCGCTTTTCCTCCTCGAATTATTTCAATAATTTTAAGACCCCAGAATCCCTGGGTTCCTTAATATTTTCTTTGTTAGAAAACCTGCCTTTCTTTTTTATTGTAATGGAAATATAAGATTTTTTTTTGATTAAAGCCTTATATTTCTCTGTGTCATGTCTCATTGTTTACAGTTTTATAATTTTCACTGAACCAAGAAACGGCCTTGCTTGTGTCTTTATTTTCTATTTTAAGTTTTGAAGTTGTTTTACCAATATCTCACCTGAATGTCTAAAGTAACAAATTTATAAAAAACCCCTTTTTACAAACTTATAAAATTTCAATCACCTATGACAGCTCCCAACTAAGACAACTAAACGAGAACCCTACAGGATCAAACAAGGATTGCATTAAACCTATTTAACACTATCTTAAAAAACAACAACAGGAACTGAGTTAGAACGATCGTGGGCAGTGATTAAACGCGACATAACCATCCAAGAACAACGAGGCAAGGCGTAGACAGCTTGAGAAACCTGACTCGATCTAGTTTTCTTTGTTTCTTTGTTTTGTGCGTTATCATTTTCTGATGTTTACTGTGTTTTATAGCCTTAAACACAAACTCGGGAACAACATCTTTTACATGCCATGGTTCTGGGATTCAAGTAACTAATTAATCTCGAAATAACGATATCGACATTTTCCGCTTTTTGGCGTTGAACAAGAATAGAAAACTCATAAGGCTAAACTTATCTTTCACTTGGTGAATCCAACATAGATAAACTAGCATTCGGTCAAAATAATAATTCAAGAAACCCGGATACCAAATGCACTCGCCAAATTTCAATACTGAGAAAATCTTAAAAATTAAGAAAATCTTTCCAACAAAACCTTTTATCAACTTTAAACATTGATTAGCCCAACTTTACAAAATCAAACTCTTATGAAACCATTGAGCGATCGCTTTCGCTCCCACCCTCTTTCGACAAATTTTCTTTTCCCGAAGTATCACCTCCTGTCTTCACAGAATCTCCACCACACACTGTCACAACTTCAGCTCCAAACCTGTTCATGGGCAGGATTAATGTTGGATGAGGTGTATGAGGTGGTGGAGGTGGAGGTAATCAAATACTAGTCCCTGGAATTTTTTCCAAAGTGGTCGCTAGGTATGCTCCTTTAGCTCTTCCTTCCGCTTCTTCATGATCTTCCCAAAAACTATATGAAGAGTCTCCCAAAATTAACAGGAGAGGCTTATCTCACCAAGAACAAGAACATATCAATTTTTTTTGATCAATTCGCAGACATTCGGGGAATAGAACATGAAGATGTCTATCTCCAAAGATTACTTGTTCAAACTGACAAGGGCAAGAACTTAGTTTAGGTCCTCACTGACCTGGTCATTAACATATTATGCATCTAATTGGAGAGAGCATCTATTAGCCAATGGGTGTGAGAGAAAAGACCACCTCTACTACCTAATAGAATTCGGAGCACTAAAAAAGAAAAATTCCGAATCAAAGATTAGAATTTACTCCAAAGATTTTAATAAATTATATAACAAAATCCAGCTGAAGTTAAGCCATCACAACCTTCAACCAAAGTAACCTATGCCGAGCTTTATCATGATTTTTTATTTATTATTGAGGGAGAGACGGGTCTTGGATCTTCCTAAGATGCAAGACGATGCTTTAGAAATTGAATCAAACAAGATGGCATCTCGTAAGCTTAAAGCCAAGAAAAATTTATAAAGAAACAAAAATATTTAAAGAACAAGGTGGACCTTCGTGGTTAGGGAAATCTGCTAGAGACAAAATAGAGGAGATGGCAAGGGTCATCCAACAACTCTCCAATAAAATTCCTAAAATGGAATTAGAAAACCTAGAAGGGATATTTTTCCTCGAAAGTATTTCCGAAAAAATCCTGAGCCCCAAGGAATCTGGAGCAAGACTATAAAATGAAGATCGAAGTCCAAGCCCTTTTAAACCTAAGATTATATCGAGAAGAAGACTTTGGTGGATTTGAATAGTTGGACAAAGACATTGAATGTCCTGGTGATGATAAGAATTGGAAGCAAGAGCTAACCCAAAACAATTTTTGAACCAGAGAAGAATTTCATATAAAACAATGAAGAAGGGTGAACCTAAATAATCAGAGGGTGGAAGTAGGGAGGATTGTGGTCCTCTAATATTCAAGTTGGTGCTTGAATAAGTTGTATCTTCCATCTAGTTGTGGCTAGAAAAATAGGGCGGTAGGGTGGTGTCTCTAAAAAACACTGAGTTTTTTGCATACAAGTTGGTGCTTGTATAAATCCAGCCAAGGCTGACATTTAGGAGTTGGTGCTTCCTCTCAGTGGGTGCTAGAGAAACCAGAGAGTTGGTGCTCAACAAGTTGCTTAAAACAAGAGGTAGTAGCCTCACTTTGAATTGGTACTCAAACATAGATGATGTACAAAACTTAAAAGATTGCTCATCATTTCAAGAAGAAGAGGTTTTCCCTTATAGGTTTCGTGAAAATATGTCTCTATGTCTATCTTATGTGTGATTGATGCTCATTATTTATAAGTTGTCCATATGATGTATAATATTGATGGTCATTTGATGAAATATTGTCGGTTTAATGACTTAATATTTTTAAGCACAAGAATAATCGATTCACCTCTCACCGCCCTAGTAATTTCAACAATTGGTATCCGAGAGGGTTCCTATTCAAAGGTAGATATGTAAGCTTAAACATGACAAGTCATGAAGGGACTTCTGAAATCCACTAAGCCAATTCGCTTGATGGAACAATTTTTCCTTCTAGAAGGTTAGAATGAGATACCTAATGGTCAGAGGTGCCGATGTTTGGGATGTAGTAGACTAGATACATAAATCCTATTGTGATAGATTCCAAGGATGATAAGTTAGAATTTATATTTAATGATAAGGAATGAATGATATCTTGAATGACTTATAGAAGCCGAGTTTGTAGGTTAGTGATGCATCTTCTAACTGCCAAAGAAATGTGGGATAAAATTATTAGCATTTATGAAGGAAATGAAAGAAAGATGTCAAACTTCAAACATATAGATTGAAATTTGAACAACTAAAGATGAATGAAGATGAAACAATTAGCAAGTATTTTTAAGATTTGAAGAACTGGTGGAATTCCATGAAGGGTCTTGGTGAGAAGTTTGAAGAATCATTCTTAATTCAGAAGATTTAAGGTCTCTTCCTGATCAATTTAATCCAAAAAAGTTTCCAGAAGAAGAACTAAATGATCTTAAAACTCGATCCATTGATCAAATCCTAGGAACTTTAAATGCATATGAAATGAGAATTAGCAGATAAACTATTTAATAGAGAGACAAGTTTTAAAGGCATAAGAATAATCGGGATTTAGAGCTTAGATGATATTTATGCAAAATTTGTGAGAAGGTTGAAAAGAGGATCAGGCAAATATCAACGCAAGTTTCCCTTCAAATGATTTAATCAGAAAATAGACCATTTTGCATCTATGTCCCCACAAGAAAATGACCAAAAAGGACTAGAACTCTAATGATGAAAACAAATACAAATTTAAGAAACATAGAAAGAAAAGTTTGTGTGCAAACAATGATGACTTAAGACTTAGATAGTGATTCATCTTGTGAAGAAAAAGTGAATGACTTAAGGTTATGGCTATGGGATATCTCGATGACAAACTCACAGAAGGTGACATGGA
Organism: Picea sitchensis; assembly: GCA_010110895.2. Classification (NCBI taxonomy): domain Eukaryota; kingdom Viridiplantae; phylum Streptophyta; class Pinopsida; order Pinales; family Pinaceae; genus Picea; species Picea sitchensis. The sequence continues at coordinate 8,778 of SNQJ01S0199891.1, read as the reverse complement.
TGATATAGAAGCAAAGGGTGGATATGGAAGGTGAATTAACTAGTGCTTTGGAAGAAACTCTAATGAATTCACGAAGAGAAAACAAAACAATTGTTGATACATTTTAAAATGAATGGTAAAAACTTGATGAAGACTTTTCCCTATTAAAAGTAGAGTTAGAAGAGACAAAGAAAATAGAGGAGGACATACTAAAACAACAATTATCAAAGAATAAAGAGAGGTGTGAAGCCTTAGAAGAAGAGATAGTAAAACCAAAATAGATGGAGAAATTTAAGTCATTGTATCATCAAACTGCCAAGTATTAAAGCCTAAAAAGAATTAACCTCCATTCTAAATCAGAGAAGAAACCCAAAGTTGAAAGCTAGATTGAGAAGAAGAAGGATCAAGTAGTGATCATCATCCAAGTATCATGTAACTCATCAGTTTGTCAAATCCTCAAACATTGACAACAATCACTAAGAAACAAAAAAAGAGAATCAACCACCAAGAATGAATGAAATAAAAAGTACTAATCGAATCAGATCATAGAGATTATCGACATGAAAGAAACTGACCTCCTCAAAGAAGACAAAAATTTTCAAGGTACAAAGGTTTTTTCTATAAGTTTTATTGTTTTTCTTCTAATTTGACACAAAGCTATAAATTGTTCTTTAAGATTTAGATACATGAGCAATCAAGTTTTTCAACAAAAGAATTATCTTCCACAACAAAAATTGATACAACCAAGTAACAAACAACCATAGACTACAAATCATGCGAGAAGGCCGGGAAAAGGATGCAAAAGTTATACAACAACAATTATGAGCATAACAATCACTATGATCTTCTATCTAATGAACTAGAATGTTACATCTCTGCATAATTATGGACATAAAGTCACTTAAGGAACTATAAGCCAAATATGAATCCCGCTGCTGAAAATTTCAAGGTTTGAAGAAGAAAGAAGATGATCACAGGGACTAGTGTTATCACCAAATACAAAATAATCCTTGGTATATTGACAAGGATGTTCCAAACATATGACTGGATATAAAAAGTAAGTTTCTAACCTTAAGTGAAAACAAATAACGGAATGTAAATTTGAACGATGTACTGTGAAAATAAAGGTAAAGGAATCGTAGTCCGAGTAATGGAAAGAGTCTCAAGATGTGTTATTTGTAGATTGTCCAAACATAATTTTATTAGTGTCATTCAAGTCTGTGATTGAGTATGTGAGGTTGTTTTACTTCTAAAGATTGTAAAATAAAAGCTTTGAGTTCATCAACACTGCTGCAAAATGGATAAGAACAAAAACAATGTCTATGTGTTAAAAGAAGAAAAGAAGAATGTCACTTTGTAATATGATGAAAGTTGGTTATGGTATAGGAGACTTTGACATCTAAATTTTGATCATATAATCAATCTTAGAAACAATGGGGGAAGCAAAGGATCTTCCAAAGATTTCAAAGCCATATGATTCTATTTGTAAACCTTATACGATAATAGGAAAGCTTACACTAATAATAAAATAAATCTAAAAACTTCTCATCAATGTAAAACCTCTCCAGCTTAGTTCATATATGGATTTATGTGGGACCACAAGGAAAGAAGGTACAGGAAGAGAAAACTATTTCATGTTGATTATTGATGATCATTCTAGATTAACATGGGTTTCCTTTTTGAAGGAAAATATGAAGCATTTGAAAATTCAAAGTGTTTACATTCTAACTCCTGAGAATCAAACATGAAAATATTGAAACCAATAAGGTCCTGGATAGAGGAGGAGAGTTTAGCTCATGAACTTAAAAGAGTTATGTGATAAACATGGGATCAAAAGAGAGTACACAATCCCAAGCAAGAACCCCATAGAAAATGGAGTTGTTGAGAGGCAAACAGATCAAGTACAACAAATAATAAGATCAATGATGAATGAAATAAATATATCTCAGACATATTGGGTGGGAAGCAATCCATGCAACTGTTCACATTCTTAACAAACTTCATCTCGCACTCACACAAGACAAGACTCCTTATGAACTATGGTTTGGAAGACTAGCATCAATCAAGCATATATATTAAAGTCTTTAGAATAGTATGTGTTATATCAAGAATAATGATGGTACATTATAAATATGACATTGTGGTTGATGAAGGTATATTCTTAGGTTATGCTACAAACAATAAAGGATAAAGATGCTACAAGAGGTCATGATAAATTGGTTGATTGTATCGACATAAAAGTCGATGAAGAAACTTGCATTTAAATGTAAGCAATGTTGAACCAATAAAAGATATAGTTGAAGACTAAGATGAACAAGTCCAAGGATCAGAAAAGAAAGAATCTAAATCAGATGAAGATATTAAATAATCTAACCGACATAAATAAGTAGAAAGAAAAAAAACCGACTCTCAAAATTGTTAGAAAGAATCATCTTGAAAATCAGATAATTGGAGACATAAATAAAGGATTGAGACAAGAAGGAATTGATTAAAGACTCAAAACAATCCCATGTTTTATCTATGGTTGAACCTAATTTTTTTTATGAAACCAACAAGCATGATGATTGATTAGAGCTGAATGAAGAGCTTGATCGATTGAGAAGAACAATACTTGGGAGCTTGTTCCTAGGACCTGAAGACAAGAATGTAATAGGTCTCCAAATGGGTAAGACTGTCCTCAGAAGGGTATGCACAAGTTGAAGGTCGGATTTTGATGAAACTTTTGCAACAATGGCAAGATTGAGGCTATCATAATGTTTATTGCATATTCATGTCATAAGAAATTTAAAGTGTATCGATGGATGTTAAGTCAACATTTCTTAATGGAGATCTAGAGGAAGAAGTATATATGGAGCAATCCTAAAGGATTCTCATTGATAGATAATCATAATTATGTCTCATGAAATGGGCTAGCTGCTCCTATATGGACTCAAACAAGCACCATGAGCTTGGTATTATAGATCGGACAAATTATTACAAGACAAAGGATTCAAGAAAGGAACTGTTGACATCAATCTTCTCTACATTAAGTCCTAAGGTGATAATTTATCAGTTGTTTTGGTTTATATGTAGATGATATTATTTTTCCTGCACTAATGAACCCTCCTGGTCTGAATGAATTTAATCCTATGCAAAATAACAAAGCTTGAGATGTCCATGATAGGAGAATCCACTTGGTACTTTCTTGGTTTACAAGTAAAACAAAGTTCATTGGAATGTTATATCTCAAGAAAAATATTAGAAAGAATGTTGAAGAAATTTTGCATGGAAGACTTGTTCATAGTACACCAATGGTGGTTGATTACAACCTCAGTAAAGATGATATTACACATGATGCTAATCAAAGAACATATCACTCTAAGATAGGTACTTTCTCAGACATCACATCATCTCATCCTTATATAATGCAAGTTGTCGGAATTGTAGGTCATTATCAAACATCTCCTAAACAAAGTCATTTAGTAGTCACAAAAGAATATTCAAATACTTGAAGGAACAATGACATATGGCTTGTGGTATCCTAGGAATCAAAACTTTGGCTTAACTGCATGTTCATATGTTGATTGGGCAAACAGTTTGGATGAGAGAAAGAACACAAGTGGAGGAGCATTCTTCCCGGTGAGCCATTAGCATATTTAGTAAAAAACAAGAATGCATTTCATTATTGTAGTAACTATATTAATTTAACATCAATTATTTCTAAACAAAGAAGTAACTGCTACTTGATTTCCGAAAATTCAATAATTCATTTTAATTGAGCACATACGCATTTTTAATTGATCAATGAATAATAAAATTCCTTATAAATGTATAAAACAAACACATAATTTTTAAATTACCTTGCTCTGATGCTAACCCTCCACTTTCACTTTCCTTGTTGACCACTACTGAACTATGCAAACACTTCCCAAAACCTTGTTCCACCCTACAAACTAGGACAACTACCTAGCTCCAAAAGATATCATATGGATATCCCGCCTCCGCGCTCCAAAACTCCCCAAAGAAACCTATGCCCTCAGTACTAAACCTTCACTTCTGTGAACTCAACCGTCTCCCCGTAAATCCAAGAGAGCCCAAAAATCAATCCCAATCTCCGTGAATGATCCTCTCCTTTGTAACCTCCTTCGCTCATATTGCCCCTTCACCGACTTTTTCCTCCTTCATTACTTTCCTTACCCATTTTATTAATTATCTTATCCTTTTGTAGTTAATGCCCCTTATCCCATTATTCATGTTCCTTATCCCCTTTATTTATTATTTTATCCTATATTTCCACGCTGTGTCCTTTCCCCGAATACGTAAGCTTAATTAACAATATAATTATTAACCCTATTAAATTTATTACTTAATTAATGACATTCAATAATTAATTAATCCTTGCGATAATCATGAACAAGTAATTAATAATGATTAATTAGTTACGTTATTTTAAGAATTAATTATTGTTTAGCAAAATTTTAGGACAATTAGACTATTAAATTAATTATAATTAATTAAACCCATACATCTATTTAAGAAGTATATACACTCCACAGTTCCGTGAAACTTCGTCCTCAAGTTAAGGTATCTTATGGTACAAAGGAAAAAGAAAACATTGTCTACACATTCATACCAAGTAAATCCCATTAGTTAGTAAGTCAAGAAACTCATACATACTAGTGTATATGTACACGAAATGCATGTAGCTAGTACATACAAGTCTGGTACATGTACTAATAATCAAAACTAACATCCTTTAGTACTTATGTATGCATCCAATCCAACAAGAAGACTAGTCTTTTATAAAAGACAAACCAATCAATTGTTTGATAAAACTTTTATTTACCATTATCCTCGATTCGTCTCGATTTTATTTTTAAACAATCAGGTTTATTATGACCATCGAATATTCATATATACACATTTCTTTTTGTTTTGAAGGGAAACATTAAATTCCACCATCGACAAATCTCCATACTTCCTCTCTCAACTATTTCTACTCATCCTTCCTCCCTAACTTGCTTCCATCTCCATTCCATTCTTCCTCTCTGTTGGACTATCTTGGAGAGCCAACTATATTGACCTAACTCCAAATAGAACTGTAAGTGGAAGTGTCGCTATTCTAATTGCTTTTCTCCCCTAACAGACCAAAATCACTATCACAATGCCTTGGGAGGTGAAACCAACACTGGCCTCCCATGACTTCAAGTTTCAGAGGATATGGTAAATGCCTCCACCGCCTCCTAATGACTAGGGTCCACTCACAATGAAGGATACCTGGGAAATGCTCCACCCTCCTAATGTGACTAGGGTCCACACCATAATGGAGGATACATGGTGGAAATTCCTCCACCCCCTCCTAATAGGACTAGGGGTCCACACCTCTACAATGGAATACATGCAGCACCATGTTGCCGGAGGCTCATTACTGCTTATTCCTATTTAAGCAAGCACAATACCTTAAATCATGCACGGGTCCACATATCATCATAGCAATGCATCCAAACCAATATAAATTCCTAAGGTAATATTCATACCATAATGTTTCTAGTGGTCCCATATCCACTTTCATCATCATTATCCCTTGGCTATTTCTTATCCCATAACCGAGATTAGTCTGTACACAAACTCATACATTTCTTTATGCATTATCATCATGTAATTGTATACTATCATAATTTCAATTTGGTGTCCCCTCAGCATCATGTTAATATCAAAGTTTTCCCATTAGAATTAGATCTCATAATATCCCATAATTCAATTTCTCATACCCATTCATAAGATTATCATTTTAACAAAATAGATTGCATCATATCTAACATCATTCTAATAATATTTTTAAACATCTATAAAAATTCTTCATTCTCACAATGTGTCTTATCATATACATCATCATCAATAACATTTTAAACATTCGTAGTCTTCATTCACATGATAGATCGCATCATATACATCATCATCAATAACATTTAAAACATTCATAAAGTTCATAAATTTTGAAGTTTATGTATCACTTAATAGTTTCACTGTGACTAGAAATAAAGTATATAGCTCTCAAGTAATATTGGTTGTCTAAGTCAAGATTTTGTTATACACTCAATCTTCTGAAACATGTTGTCTAGGTCAAAATAGTGAGGGATAGTTCACGCCAGAGTGTCTCGCTATTCTTCCCAAGTAGCAGATCCTGACTATACTTTTGGTTCCATTCGACCTTAACTTGGTATACCAGATTGCCTCTAGCTGTCAGACTTATGTATCCATTATATGAATGGTTCTACCATGAGGGTTCTCACGTCCGATACCTTCAATTCCTCCAATTTAGTTTATATGTGATTCATCAACAATGTAATGATGTAAAACGGATACATGAAATACCTTATGAGTTTGATGCAAGTGGGTTGGCAAGTACGAGACGATAAGAAACGGGTCCAATTCTCTCTCTTGAATGGTCCATTTCATAACCGAGGTGGACAATTTTGTCCCCTTCTCAACCGTGATGGGTACTCTTGTATTAGGCCCGATACAATGAAAACCCGGTCTCCCACTTCATAACTTCTGCATGTACCCCTGCAGTATCCACATGTCAGCTTCATCTCAGGCTTCCTTTAGTCATTTAATTAAATCACCTTTATTCTTCCATATTCTAATCAATTCTCGCCTAACTCACACTTTGCCTTCTAGTCTATCCCAACTCAGAATTTCATGGCTCCTACAAAGCTTCTGAGGGGTAGTATCTCATGGAGCTTAAGAAAATCATATTGTAGGCAAACTCTACCAAAGGTACTCATTTCCTAATTGTTTGATTATCCATGGCATACATCCTAAGCATGTCTTCCAGACTTGATTTACTCTCTCAGTTTTCTAATCTGTTTCAGGATGATATTGTGCTAAGTTCAACCTGAACCTCTCAACGTCGCATCAGAACTCTTGTCCAAAACCTAGAAGTGAACTGATGTCCCTACCTGAAATTATATTCTTAGGTATCACGTGCAAATGGATAAACTCTATTACAAACACACATGCCACATCAGTGACATCGAAGTGTCTCTAACCGAATAAAATGAGCACTCTGGTTAACTTATCCACTATCACAAGAATGGCATTGTGTCTATGATATGAGAGGAAACCCCACAACAAAAATCCATAGAGATGACTTCCACTGGACATAGGGACATCATGTGGTTGTAGGAGGCCTCGTCGCAAGGGATGGTGGTCAAATCCTCACTTGTTGACACTCCAATCATTCCATTAATTTAAATGACTACATCACCATGCCCAAGAAGAGCTCTCATATCTCACAGACATCTTCTTCACACCCAGACAAGACAATAAAGTGTTCTATGGGCTTCCTCAGTATGATGCTCAAATATTCCCACTTCTGTGGATGTACATCCTTCCTCGACATCTAATCTCACTGCTTCCAGACCATATCCTTTCATACTTTGACCTCAATCATTTCAGGAGGCTCAGCAACCTTAAGTACCAACTGCCCTCGCTGGAGCTAGTCAACATTACGTTCCTCGTGATTGACCTTTGCTGCTACTTCAAGGAGAAGATACATGGTCTCCCACTCAAGGCATCCGCGACCACAATTTTCTTCCCTTTGTGTATGAAATACCAAAATCGCATTCACTCATAAACTCACCATCGCTTTGGCCCTGGCATTCTCCAAATCTCTTTCGGGAGTGAAGAGATGTGTAGGGTTTCAATATAGTCCCTATTCTCACTCCATCAATCCACTAAAACCTTCACAATTAATTCCATTTCACCTTTCATATCACCTCCACATCATTACATTTTACTCCTCATCATTGTTGAGTAATTATGCTTTCCAAAGCTCTATCAATTCTAACATTTTTAAGTGGGATTTGTGGTTAAACTTTTAGAAAATAATATATGAGCACTTATACCTACCAATTAGAATGAGTTTGTTGACATGTGTAGGTACAAAAGAACTTCCTAGGCACCTTATGTGGCACTATATGTTCAAATTCGAATTTGAGGAGATCATGGAGGAGATCATAGAGAAGATCATGGAGGAGATCATGGACCTCATGGAGAATATCATGGAGGATAGAGTTATGTGTCTAGATGGCTGAGAGATGTATGGAACTAAAGAGATTAGTGGACTCCATTTATGAGTTTGTTATCATAGTTCTTGTATAAATAGGAGTGTTAACTCCTTCATTTGTAAGCTTGTAAACTTAGAATTCAGAGAGAGCTGTAATCCTAGAGTTGGTTTCTAATGGAGATTTTGAAATAAAGAATCATACTGATTTGTCTCTACATCCCAGTCCCTGAAGTGGTGTGCTCAGGAGTTATGGAGGTCCCCTACATCTCACTCCTGCATGCCTATTTGCTTCATTTTAGGCATTAATCGAGACCATGTTTTGCCTGATCACCTCCAAGTCTTGTTAAATGTTCTAATATTGAAGAGTCTTATTTGAAAGTGTTCTTGTAAGAGAATCGTAAGACCTCATACCATTATTAGATTTAGGTTTGTTTCATTTCCACTTTTAAAATTTTGTTAAATGTTCTAATATTGGAAGAGTCTTATTTGAAAGTGTTCTTATAAGAGAATCGTAAGACCTCATACCATTATTAGATTTAGGTTTGTTTCATTTAAGATTTTGTTAAACGTTCTAATATTGGAAGAGTCTTATTTGAAAGTGTTCTCTTACAAGAACACTTTCAAATAAGACCTCATACCATTATTAGATTTAGGTTTGTTTCATTTCCTCTTTTAAAGTTTCAGAGCAACGTTCTAATATCGAGGAGATCCCAAAATTGTGTGTTTCAGAAGAGAACTCAGATTCGGAA
>SNQJ01S0199890.1:0-17027 GCA_010110895.2 Picea sitchensis | reverse complement strand
TATTAGGGAATTTGTTTTAAAAATTTATTATCAAGTTATTACTCCTAAGGCCATATGGGTTCATTCATTTATTATTAATAATGTGACGTGCCCTTCAGGATGCACTAGGTGCTCCAAGGGTGCCACTACCCTCATCTGTTTCCCTTGTGCGACGTGCCCTTCAGGACGCACGACGTTCTCTAAGGGTGCCACTCGCCTCTTTCCATTTTTCTTGTCTGAAGTTCCCTTCAAGACGCACCACGTGCTCCAAGGGTGCCACTCACCTCTTGAATGACTTGTTAGACATCAAAAACTCCTGGAGTCAATACTCTTCCAGGTGAACTTGTGGGAGACTAAGGGCCTCTAAGGAATAAGGCCCCTACCTTATTGTGCACCCCTTAGAATCATTGTGAGCGACTGTCACTGTTTTCACTCATGACATCGTGGGTCCTCGCAAATTAGGTAAAAGTTAACCTACAGTTCGATCCATGACGGGAGTGCTAGTAGGTTGTGGCAGGGTTGTTGTCCACACCTCTCCCGCAACTTCTCTGGTAGTCATGCGTCACCCCTTTACTCCACATGTCAGTCTGGTTGACAAGTTATCATCAGCCTACATCCTCAATGAATCATGTCAGAATATATCTATATCATATCATCTAATCAAATGCACTAATATCACCTATAAAACAATCAAACCCCAATAGTACACTCCCCAACTCGATCCGAAGTCCAGGAGGTTCCATCGATGCCTCTGCATCCTCGAGGTCCAAGATCCTACACACTCAGTAAAATTCAATAGCACTTGTCTATGTGAATGCAGTAAAACAACTAGTCATCAACCCATAACACCTCATAATCAAAATCAATGTTTTAATAACATAAAATACTTGCAAGAAAGTGTCCTCAAAGAATAAGTTCGCTCAGTGCACAAGAGTGGGATGTTACATACACCCCTTCTTGGTCTAAACTTCATCCCAAATTTTCGCAGTAAAAATGTCAAAACAACGTGTATCACAGTATCATAAGTCTATCTATCAAACAAAAATGGAAACTGCTAGCGCATATCATATCCATCCTCCTAGGTCGCTGAGTGCGGACTATAGCTGTCCCACTAGACCTTGACCTGCTCTATCATTTCACGTCGTAGCTGTCGAATACAATGATCCAAGATGCAGATCGACTCAGCCATGAGTGCCCCCATGTCTGATACCTGCAAAGAACTCATGTCAATAACATGTGTATGATGACTAATATAATGTCTCAAAACATATACATGAAAAACATCTTGCATACGCCTCAAAGAATCAGGCAAGTCTAGTCGATAGGCTATCGGCCCGTTTCTCTCCATGATCTCAAAAGGTCCCACGAACCTAGGAGAGATTTTAGCTCCCTTTCAAAACTTGATCGAACTCTTATGCAGTTTAACCTGCAAGAAGACTCGATCACCGACCTCATAACTACGGTCAACACGGTGCGCATTGGCATAACTCTTATGTTGATCCTGCGCTTCTTTAATCCTTTGTCTTATTGTTTCCATTTTCTCTTCCATTTATTGGATCGTTTCTAGTCCCACCAGGACCCTATCCTTAAGCCGATCCCAATGCAAAATAATCTAACATGGTCTCCCGTAAAGAAACTCGAAAGGTGCCATCTTAATGGTGCTTTGGTAACTGTTGTTATAAGCGAATTCCACCAGTGGCAAGAATTCTTCCTAGCAATTTTGTTGGTCCATCACGTACATGTGCAACATGTCCTTCAAGGTCTATTTCATTTGTTCGGTCTTCCCGTCCGTCTCCGGTTGAAACGTCATACTGAAGTTAAGTTGGTTTCCCAAGGCCTCTTGTAAACTCGTCCAAAATCATCCAATAAACACCAATCCATGATTGGATATAATCCTCTTAGGCACGCCATGAAGCCTCACAATCTCACTGATGAAAACTCTATCTATGTCCAGTGCCTGATAAGTCGTACGCACAGGAATAAAGTGAGAACTCTTTGTCAGAGTGTCTACTACTATGAAAATCGAGTCGTGTCTCCTTTCCTTCAGTGGAAATCCCACAATAAAATCCATCGAAATAACCTCCCATTTCGATTCTGAAATATCGTGTGGTTGTAGTAATCCTAATGGGTGTCTATGTTCATCGTTGACCTGTTGATATTCTAGACATCTGGCCACATAGTTGACTATGTACTCCTTCATTCCCTTCCAGAAGAATAAGGGTTTAAGGTCTACCCTCATCTTCATGACTCCCGGGTGAGCCATGTAAACTGCTCTATGAGTCTCTCTTAGGATCAAGCTCCTCAACTCGTCATTCAGTGGTACGTAAATCTAATTTTTAAACCTCAATAAACCATCGTCATCAAATGGAAATCCTTCAAATATTGGTACCATCATTGTGTTTTATCCAATAAAAACCTCGACCTCTTTGTACTAGTCATCATCACGTTGTAAAGTTAAAATCTCTTCATGTAGATTCGTCTGAAGAGGCAACACCGAAAAGATGCATGGTCTCTAACTCTAAGTATATGCCACTTGGTTCACTGTTCCTTTTATGTAAGTAATCTCAAAGTCATACTCGCTAAGCAATTCCAACCAACGTCATTTTCGAGCATCCAGGTCGCTTTGTGTAAAGATGTGTTGTAGTCCACATTGGTCCATATTTAGTTCAAATTTTTGTCCAACAAGGTAGTGTCTCCAAACCTTCAAGGTATAAATGATGGCTAACAACTCCAAATCGTGCGTCACATAGTTCTCCTCATGCCTTCTCAGTTTCCTTGATATGTAAGCAATCACTCGTCCGTCTTGCATAAAGACTCCACCTAAGCCTTCCTTGGATGCATCAGTGCATACCAAGAAGTCTATGTCCATGTTAGGGACCTTTAGTATGGGTGATTTTGTCAACAACTCCTTGAGCCTATGAAATGCTTATCCGCATCTCTCGGTCCAAACAAACTTCTTATTTGTCTTCTGCAATTCCATGATCATATTTCCTATCTTTGAAAATCACTCGACGAACCGTCGATGGTATCCTGCTAAACCCATGAAGCTACACACTTCTGGGACATTTGTCGATGCAGGCCATTCCATAATAGCCTCAACCTTTGTTGGATCCATTACGATACCTTCGTTAGAGATGACATGCCCCAAGTAGTGAATCCTTGATTGATAAAATGAGCATTTGGACAACTTCCCAACAATTTGTGCTCTTGCAAACACTATAGTACCAAGCGCAGGTGCTCGTCATGCTCCTCCACCGTCCGACAGTAAATCAAAACATCGTCAATGAATACTTGGACAAACTTGTCCAAGTACTCACGAAACACCCTGTTCATCAAATTCATGAATACCCCTGGGGCGTTTGTCAGTCAAAACGGTAAAACAATAAACTCAAAATGTCCAAACCTCATCTTAAACGTTGTCTTAGGGACGTCATCCTCCTTAATATGTAACTGGTGATATCCTAATCGCAAGTCTATCTTTGAGAATACCGTCACACCCTTCATTTGATCGAACAGATGATCAATCCTCGACAAAGGATACTGATTCTTGATCGTTGCCTTGCTCAATTGATGGTAGTCAATGCAGAGCCTCCATAGCCCATCCTTCTTTCGTATGAAAATAACAGGTGCACCTTAGGGTGACACACTTGGATGTATCAGTCCTAGGTCCAACAACTCCTTCAATTTCATTCTCAACTCTTGTAACTCTGGGGTCAACATCCGAGAAGGCGTTCTCACTATTGGTTCAATCCTCGGTTTTAGGTCGATAGTAAACTCCAATTCCCTCTCTGGCGACATCCCAAGTAACTCCTCTGGGAATATGTCCGCAAAGTCTCCACCACAGGAAGGTGTTATAGACCTCTCGCTACTCCCTTCTCATTTAACGCAAGGATCACATAAATCTTACATCCCTTGCACATGCTCTTTTGTAGCTGCAAGGAAGAGATGAACCTCAGGGAAACTTCTTGGTTCCATCCTACAATCACGCATATTTTCCCCTCATCATCGACCAAGCTCAGTCATTTCCTCTTACAGTTGAGTATCGCCTCATGCGATTCCATCCAGTCCATACCGATTACGACATCATAAGATCCTAAGATCGTGACGTACAGGTTGGCCCTGGTGACAAACTCTCCTAGGTTAAGGGCATAGCCCGTAACCCTTCCTCCAACCTTTTGTTTGGCTCTCGAATCCATCTCTACAAATATAAACTCATCATGTTCGACTGCCATTACCTTAATAATTTTTAGCACTGCACCAGAAATGAAACTTTCAGTAGAATCGAGATCTATCAAAATACTAAGGGTCTAGTCAGCAATGGTACCTGTCGTCTCGAGCACAGTCGGTTGATGCTCTTCCTAGCGGTTATTCACCACTTCATGAATCCGATCGGCCTTGCCCAAATCTCTCACGATAGTGGGTTCGGCTGATCCATATGCTCTAGTCCTCTCCACAGGGAAGTCACGCTGGTAGTGTGGCTCCCCACATGTCCAACACCCCTTCTTCGACCCAGTATTCTTGGTACCCAAAGTAGAAGATGATGGCCCACCATCCTGGAATCCTGGTTTGTTCTGCTGAACAAGCCGAAACTGCTACTGTTGTGGTCAACGCTACTGCCAATGTTGTGGTCCCTGATAAGGTGTCCATTGTTGAGGCATCATTTGCCGAGATGTAGTGAAGGTGGATACCCTCTAGAATCCACGATATCCTGGCGTAAGTCTGGCTGGTGTTTGATGTTGTTGCACACCAGATGACACCCGCCCTGCTGGTCTCACTGGAGTCCTAGTCTGACCCCTACTAATAAGCTCCTCCTCTGCTATGAGGGCCTTCTGGATGACATCATGCAAGGTTTGAGGCATCAAAATCCTAAGATTTTCATGTATGTTGTCATTAAGACTGAACAAAAACCTGTTGACCTTAAGTTTCTTAGTGTTAATATGTGGAGCATACCGGAGAAACTCCATAAAACGAGCCTCGTACTCTGGCACTGTACGACTGCCATGTCATATGGCGTTGAACTCATTGAGATGAAACTCAATGATTTCCTTTGATAGGTACCTCTCTCGGAACCGTTCCTCAAACATTTCCCATGACACATCATCGACGACCATGTTCAAATGTGGTAGGAGTGTCTTCCACCATAGAAGAGCACTCCCCTTCAGTTGAAAGACCACCATACGGACCTTCATGCTGGAGGTCGTAATCACGAAGCGTGAAGCACAACACCTTTCTTTACAACCGTGCCTCATCGGAATAGTCATCCACGATGCTCGTGGACTCGAGAACTCAACTCTCTCGAGTTCTCGGTGGATGTTAATGGTACTAGCTAGGGAACGTTGTGGACCCTCAGTGGTACAGGTGCCCTGGCCTCAACTCAGTACCGAAGGTGAATCAAGGCCCTTTAACATTACCTGAAAGGGCATTTTCTGACCATCATCATCCCTTATAACAAGCAAATTCAACCCAAGGACTTTCTCTTCCCCTTGGGGGTTTGACTCCGAGGGTGCAGAAACCTCTGGAGGCGTTGCACCTTCTTCCATGGCACCACATTGCGAACCTCTGAGGCGTCGTCTAAAAGTGATCACCACAAGGACATGCTTAGGTTTTTAACTAACATAAGGGTTAATGCTCATGGGTTTACTGCAGTGGAAATCCTGGTGATCCATAGTTGCAGGGTTGAACCTACTCTGATATCATATGTAACGTCCCCAATCGTTACGACTACATGCGAAACCGAAAGTGATTTTTATTTTTTTTTTAAAGGAAAGAAGGCGATGATGACAATAGTAACCACACAACTGATGACGAATGCAAGCATGCTATCCAGGCATGAGGAAACTATGAATCCACACCCCAAGAACAAGGGTAACTGGGAAAACATGCACAGAACAAAAAGGAGGAATGACTACTCACCCGACGCAAAAAATACACGCCTACAAGCTAAGGGACAACATCCCCCTCCTGACACATGACCAGAGATGAAAAAGAATAGAACCTCAAGGCGCGCGAACCCAACGCATGAAGTCATTCCACCCCAGTGCCATGAGAAACTTACAACACTCGACAACACTCACACTGAACGCACCAACTCTGGCTAAGTTCTCGTTCGCCGCTATCCAATAGGGTGTGCCATGATCCCCTCATTAGGAATCATGGCATCCCCAAGTGATAGCTATGTCAAAACCTTAGCACCACACATCCTTTCTGGACCGAGGACTCTAGAAAAATATGACACATGAGGAACCAAATACCAAGAGGAACCACACCCAAACCCCAACAACAGGTCGACGAGATGCCATAGGATGACTACCATGGAAGACACAAACCAATGCATGACTTTGTCAACCACCCGCGCCTTTTATCAAGTCTAACCGATCAATAAATACCATATAATTAGCATTGAATACAGATCAATTTTATCATTACTTATGATCTAAAGGGAAATTCTAACTTAATTCCAAATTGACATTAAATACAACCAATTTAGCGAGTCTAATTACCATTTGTTCACAATTACCATTTAAGTGACAAATCTAATTTAATCAATACTAAAAAAATAAACTACAATTACCATATAATTTGACAAGTCATTTTAATCAAGGTTCAAAGTAAAGGACAAGTTTGGTTTGAGTTAGTTAAAGGCGATCTAAACAATTCAAGGTTTTCTATTCAATGAAGAGGTCGTCTAAAAGGCTAGTCATTTATTGTAATAAGTAATTATAAATTACCAATGCTACAAAACTACCGTGTACATTATACATGGGTTGTCAATTAAAAGCAACAGAAGGCATGTAGATGACGAGTCATCGGGCCATCTAAGTAAAATACTACCCAAATTAGAATTTGTTTCAATCAATTCAAAGAAGGGATGTCAATAAGTAGCAAGTGTTAAACACAGACAAGAGTTAAATACCATTAACTCAGGAATATAAAAATGACAATGCAGTCCTGGCATGCCATCAATAAATGAAATGTACTCCTAAAATGGTAACAATGCAGACCCAAGGTAAGTCTGAATGTAGTCCAGTCCAAGGGACAAAGTGCCAGGTACATAGGCGACTAAGCTTTTCTTAAAAGCAAAAATCGTGCACATTACACACAACCCAAAGGAACTATAAAATCATTGTGGTTAAAAACACATAATCGTAATGCCAGTAAATGCAATTGCACTGCCATTAAAGAAAGTCATTGTACCTTATTCACCACTGATTGCATATATACATAATTGTTGTCAAGGAGGAAGTAAATATAACTGCATTTTCATCAATGAAATCGTAACTGCCAGTAGTTGTAATTGCATTGCCTGGATGCCAATTATAAATGCATACAGGAATAACTAAAAACGTTTTTCCCTTTGTCGGGATACCAAAATAGAAAAAAGAAACGCAGACAAGGATAATTAAATGTTTTTTCATTTGCCAAAATACCAATTACAAACACAGAAAGGGATAATTAACACGTTTTTCCATTGCCAAGATGCCAAATATCAAAGAAAATGCAAGCAGGGATAATTAAACATTTTTCCATTTGTCGGAATACCAATTACAAATGAAGACATGGATAACTAACATGTTTTTCCATTGCCAGGATGCCAAATATAAAAAAACGTAGACATTACTAATTAAACCTTTTTCCATTTGCTGGAATACCAATTACAAATGCAGACAAGGATAAATAACACGCTTTTCCATTGCCAGGATGCCAAATATATTAAAAAAAAATGCAAACAGGGATAATTAAAAGGTTTTCCATTTTCCATAATATCAATTACAAACACAGACATGTTTAATGAACACGTTTTTCCATTTCCAGGATGCCAAATATCAAAAAATGCAGACAGGGAATTTAAAACATTTTTCCATTGCCAGGATACCAAATATAGCAAAAAATGCACAAGAAGGGGAATTACATTGTTGTCAATAATATAAAAGAAAATCGTTGTACAAACATCCCAGGAAATAAAGGAATAAAAATGATTATCTATAAGATGTAAAGAGAAGACAAACCATTCAATGTAAAAAGAAGACGTTCTGGTTCAATTCAACATCATAGAAGAATAAAAACATAATCACTCTACAACTCAATAATACACAGACAAGAAAAAGATAAACTCTCACCATCAATCAATAAATTGTCGGGTCGAATATCCGCATCAAGGCGCAAGACAACAATCAACTAAGGACAACCATCAGAGGTAGACAATTGACAGGAACATCCTTCACTCATCATCCTCACATAGGAAAGTAGGGCGTTGAGATCCATAGGTCTATTAACGATGAAGCGACGACTGTAGATCAGGATCCTAGCCGACTTCTCAGGTGAGGACTGATGAGCTACGGACAAAAGGGTCACACTCAATACACCATAGGCGGTCGAGACATGAGGGAAAACAAATTCCATGTGAGTCAATCAATCATCAAGGTAGGCTATGAAAAATTCCAGTCATCCATCTAGACAATTAGTTTACTTACCCAAATAAACATGAAGATCCAAAGCATAAATGCTACAACAATCTACCATACAAAAATGAAGAAAGCATATCGTTGCCTGATCGCTCGCTCTGAGTTGAAGTCCCACACACTTCATGCAACTCTCTCTTTCCAACCGGCGAGACTTCACCGGTACCTCCTAGCCAAAGCTAGGGGTATGCTTCTTCACCCTTAGCCCCCCGAGCTACAAAGGGGCCACACACACTAACCAGATAATCAACTTTCTCCCAGCTCTCCTCACAAGGCCAAGCTACCACTCCTCATCGAGTTAGGTATCCCAACTCCCTCAAGCTAAGTCATTCAAGTAGATATTTCTAGAGTGTAACATTACGCAAACATAAAAAGATCCTTCATCCTTNTCCTCCCTTAATTATATAGAGTTTCGAAGTCCCTTACTTTCCTAAAATCTCATTTAATTAAAGTTTTAAAAATTAATTCCTAAAAATTCCTCCCCGTACAAGTGTCACCCATCCACTTCATTCCTCAATAAAATAATTAATTTAATTAATTAATTTCCCTTGTTTCCCTCACCCACCTAGAGTCACTCCTAGAATCGCTCCTAGGTGTCCCCAAATTCGCTTACAAATTTTAATGACTTTCCCCATTATTAATTTGCTAGTTTAGTTCAAATTAGAAAGTTCTTAAACATTAGATACCTTACTAAGTTTGACTTCTGATTTTTCCCTTGTGTTTCCCTTTTCTTTTTATGTTTCCCTCTTTTCCTAGTTTCCTAATTATTCCAGTTCCCTCTTTCCCTTTTTGTTTTAGAACTCAATTTGGTAGGTGTAAAATTAACTTTTAATTATCATAATATAATAAAACAATTATTTTTTTATTTTATTTTTTATAAATATATATACATATATATATATATATATATATATATATATATATATATATATATACCTAATTTATGTATAGATTACGCCCCTCCCCTTTTTTTAAAAGGGATAGAAGATATGCCACTAGAAGAAATTAGACCTAGACTTTTTAGGTAGACATTAGTGAAAATTAGACCTAGACTTTAATTTTCGTGGGCAACATTTTGTTAGTGAATTTGTTTTAAAAATGTATTATCACTTTATTAGTCTTAAGTCCATCCGGGTACATTCATTTATTATTAATAACGCGAGGTGCTCTTCAGGATGCACTAGGTGCTCCAAGGGTTCCACTCGCCTCATTTGTTTCCCTTGTGCGGTGTGCCCTTCAAGACACACTATGTTCTCCCAGGGTGACACTCACCTCTTTCCATTTTCCTTGCGTGATGTGCCCTTTAGGATAAACCACATGATCCAAGGATGCCACTCGCCTCTTGACTAACTTGGTAGAAACAAAAAACCCCTGGAGTCAATACTCTGCCAATTGAACTTGTGGGAGACTAAGGGCCTCTAAGGAATAAGGCCCTGGCCTTATTGCACTCCCCCTGGAATCATCGTGAGCGACTGTCGCAGTCTTCCCTCACGGCATTGTGGGTCCTCGCAAACTAGGTAAACGTTAACCTACAGTTCGAGCCATGACGAGAGTGCTAGTAGGTTGTGGTAGGGTTGTTGTCCACGCCTCTCCCTCAACTTCTCTGGTATTTGTGCGTGACCCCTTTACTCCACATGTGAGTTTGGTCGACAAGCTATCGTCAACCTAAATCATCAACGAATCATGTCAGAATATATCCATATCATATCATCTAATCAGATGCACTAATATCACCTATAAAACAATCAAACCCCAATGGTACACTCCCCGACTCGATCCAGAGTCTAAGGGGTTCCATCAATGCCTCTACATCCTCGAGGTCCAATATCCTTCACACTCAGTAAAATCGAGCCAATAGTACCTATCTATGTCAATGCAGTAAAACAACAAGTCATCAACCCATAACACCTCATAATCAAAATCAATGTTTTAATAACATAAAATCCGGATCACTTGTGAGAAAGTGTCCTCAAAGAATAAGTCTGCTCGGTGAGCAAGAGCGGGATGTTACACATACTAGTGACCTTCTCTATTCATATTATTTAAATTTAAATTTGAAAATTGCAAAATTAACATCACTAGTTGTCAAGCTTGAAGGTCAGATCAAGAAGGATAAAGAAACAAGTAAAGCATGGCATATTCAAATAAATAAACTTGAATCTAATGGACCCAAAGTAATGAAATCCTTACTAGATGAGAAAGACAACGTGATTCTCAACATGAATAAAAAGTTGAAAATGCCTGCTACATAGCATCCACAAACTGCAGAACTTGTAGCATTGGAATAGGAAAAGGAATCTTTCAAGAAGCAATCACTATATTTTCAGGCTAAATTTCTACAATTGGAAAAGGAAAAATTAGAATGGTCAAAAGAAAAGACATAAGTGACAATTAGAGCCATAGATTTGTCTTCTATTGTACCCTTTGTTACACCCTCTGCTACTGAAATCAAATCAGGCACTGAAGACATTGTCCAGGAAATGTGTCAGGTTATCTTAAAGGATGGGGAAATAAAATAATTGAAAGAGAATATAAAGAAAATGGAACAAGAGGCATAGAAAAGTGATGAAAGAGTATCACAACTTAAAAATGAAAATGAAGTTCTTCATGAAAAGGTGAATAAGCTAAACTCCAGGCTTAAACAAAAAAAGTTTGTTACAAGGAGCCAAGAACATCATCTGGGAATCCATATCAGTTGAGGTTACAAAACTCAAGACATGTCTAAATTTTGTTAATGATGAGGACAACATTGCAGTTTTGGATAAACATAGATGCAAAGTTATTAATGAAAATTTATCAAAAACATCAGCAGAATGGGCCCAGAATGCCATCAATATCCTTAATATAGTTCCTTCATCAAGTTTACATACAATTGGGTTCATATATAGAAATTATTTGATAATATGGGATAGAAGAATCATAACCAATTACAACCTCTCGAATTCAGTCCAGAATAAAGTAGCCCAGTTGGAAAAGACTGTTCAGGGTTTTATAGATTTGTTTGAACAACTATTTATCAAAGGTCTTCCATGATTCTGGGATGGAAAGGAAAAGTTACATGAACATGAAGCCTACAATGCACTCTTGACACAAGTGAGGATGGATCACTCTAGGTTTGAACACTTAGATGAAGTTTTAAAGGGGGAAACTTTGGTAGAAAAGTTATCAATAGATTTTGAAATTTTGAATAAATTTAAGATAATAAAATTTGACTTGTCTGTCATGTCATATGCCTCTTACATCAATTTGGAAATTTTAATAAAAGAAATGATAGATATGATATTCCTTTTGAATTACAGTGGAAAGAAATAGTAAGATTGGATAAAACTAAATGCAATTTTCTGGGTCCTAGTAAATGACCATCTAGTTGTCAACAAAGTATGGGTCTAGACATCATCCAATCATATCAAGACACTACGAAGGTCAAAGGGAAAAATATAAGGATAAAGTTGTTGAAATATCTCAAGGATCCTGATTATCTGAACTACGTTTCTCTATTTTTGTAAATCGTTTTCAAACCAAATTTCATTAATATTGTAACATATAATGTAAAAAGGGTGGGAGAAAGTTTGATGAATTGATTATTCTGAGAGTATTTGTACTATAATGTTTTCCTGAAGAATTAATGAAGTTAGGTGATCCAAGGCTTCTAGGATCTAGTCTTGCTTCAGAGATTCATGTGCCAGTGACTGTGTAACATGTTCACTTAAGTGTATGTTCTTCTATCAGTTTATTTCTCTCTTTCCATATCTGAATGATATTCGATTAAAATGTTGTTTTAGAATTCATCATGTTGATGCTATGCCACATAATTTAGAATATCAATGGTGTTTTCTTCTACTAAAACAGTGTAAGAAATTTCAAAATATGATTTCTTAAAGTGTTGATTTATGTTTTTCTTTCATGCTTTATACTACAATAACATTTAAATTAAACCATCACACAGTTAGTGTATATCTTGCCTCTAAATTATTTTCCCATAAATTAACAGATTTCCCACATATTCATAATATTCAACCTTTTGACTCCATTCCCAATAGATTTCTCACAGGCTTAAACATCAAATCCCATCCAAAAATTTATTCACAATCCAAGGACATAACCTCAAGAAAAATAAATCGAATCAGTCCTTTCAATCACTTATTTGGGAGAGATCCCTCTCTGAGCCTGGAAGGGTTAGATTCTCGTTTCTAAAGTTTGTTTTTGGTTAACTTTGGGTTTCTTTTCTCATCTTAAAGAAATTACAGAGCGATAACAAAATTGAAGGAAAAATTCTATTGTTTTTCAATGCAATGCACATTGCATCCAAATGCTTAATTCTTTTATGTCAATATGTCGAGATTTTTGGAAATTCTTTTCCACTTTAATTTCCCTGCACGTTCACTGAGGTTTTCATATATTTTTCTTTGTAACTTTGTATGTCTTTTTTTGCTGAAGCATATCATAACCATGACAAAGAAAAATAATATAAATATAGAATGAAAAAATCGAATCCATGACATACAATTCCATAGTATTTTCTTACTGTATTGCATAGGGTTCACTCCATAGTTATGATTTCCACTTAATGTGTCTACCTTTATGAACAATTCTTCCAATAATTTTTTGAAATATTGCACACTTTGTTCCATATATGTTCCTTTATTCAAAACTGATTTCAAAAGATATTGTTTTGCAATTATCCTTCTGGCCCATATGATCAATGCAGTCCTGTCTTTTACTCCAATGGTCGAAAGATCTGTAGGAGCAACTGAATTGAGAATATTAATGGAATTTTGTTCCCATTCAAATGGCCTTTTGGATAAGGTCTCATTAACAATAGTGCATCTATGTCTGGTTGTGATTGCTATATTATCCTTGTCATTTACAAAATTCAAATATGATCCAAATTTTGCAACCTCGACAGCTATAGAATCCAATATGATAAGTTTAGCTACCTGCAACAAACTTTTACCTCTTAATATTGAATTCAATTTATTAATATTCTCGTGCAAGGCTACTTTTTCCTTTTGAACTTTGGACATATTTTCATCCTTTGTGTGCACTTCCTTCTCCAATTTATCCATATTTTCCTTTAATCCTTTGATCTCTCCTTATTTTAGACTGACTTGTGATATAGCCTGAACAATGTCTTCAGTGGTTGATCTAGTTCCTGTAGCAGGGGATAAAACCATGGCTCTAGTCACCAACTCTAATTTTTCTTGAGACCATTCCATCTTTTCCTTTTCTAGCTACAAAATATTAGCCTTATAATCTAGTGATTATTTCCATAATGTTTCCTTTTCCTAATATAAAGCTACACATTATGTTGTATGTCGGTGTTCTGTAGCAGTCATATTCAACTTTTTCTTCAAACTCTGAATTATTTTATCTTTTTCATCCAATAAATACTTTAGACCTTGAGATACTTTAGAATAAAGACTTTTAATTTGATTCTACCAAGATTTTATGGCTTCTTTTTCGTGTCTTAGTTGTCTTTCTAATTTTGCAGAAAAGGCTATCAGCTTTGAATTTTTTAAATTGAAACTCAAATAATCATAATATAACAAATCAATGGCCTTCTTATTGAATTACACTTTGTGAGGGGCACTTATATTTTCATATTTAATTTTAATCTCAGACACTTTATCCTCCTCTACAATTGCAATATTAATTTTTTTCTTTTCAGTTTCCCCACAACGAACAAGGAAGCTTTGTGTTGAGAAACTTTTTCCTCTTCAGAAATAAAATCCCTCATTTCACCCAAAGCCACATTTCTTTTTTCAGCATATTGTTTAGCTAGGTATTCTCTGGATTGATAAGATGTATCAGGTGTTTTATCAAAATAATAGTTTTGACTGTGAAAGGATCTTGAGCTTCCTTCACTTCCAGGATGACTTATTTCCTCAATTTCTACAATACTGGTACCACTTTCCACAATGTTCAAATTCACTTGATCTCTGGGTCCTTCATCTTCCAAATCTACAATCTACTTTGGATGAACAATTTTCATCTTATTTTTAGCACTTTGTTCAACATCAATATCCATAGTCTCTGAAATGATTCTTTTGTTGTACACACTAGCAAAGGTGCTTCCACATCAATACACACTTCCAAATTATATAATTTCCCAAGGCTTCAATGTAATCATGTTCATAAGGTGCAATTTTATTCATTTGTCTTCTCTTGAATATGATCTGATGTGGATCATATTTTCTTCCTTATATTTCTAAAAAATGAAAATCTTTGATTTTTTCCTTAACCTATGATAAACATGATCTGGACTTAACAACAAAAGGACCAATAACAAAGCGGAATTTAATGTTAGAGGTTCTGTGCAAATTGATGAAGTTCTTTGTCTCAGAGACAATTCTCTTCATGATGAACTCAAGAGAAAAAATCCTAGGATTTAAGAAAATAGGTAACAAGTAAGGAGACTCATGAAAACCATATACCCAAATCACTATTGAATGCATAAAAATTACCTAGTCTCCTACCTTGTTTTCTGGATTTTCTTGCAGGTGAATTTTCATGTCCTCCAAAACTCTAGATAAACTTGCATTAAAAATCATAGAATAGATTCTTGACATGACATTGTTGATGAATATGAGCAAAGTGATTCTTTTACATTTAGTAGATCAAAAATATTCTTCATGGATTTCTCCATGGTTACTTGCTAAGAAAACCTTTAACAAATATGTATAATATCTGGAATGTCTCAAAGAGTGGAAATCCACTAGCTTCCTGTGAATGGTGTCATCTAGGAATTTATCAAAATTAATTTGGATTGACTGACCAAACTCTCACTTGAAAAAAATCAAAATAAAACCAAGCATGAATTCAACAACATATTTATTACTATATAGACCTAGGACCTGACTCAACAAGGAATATACCCAGTGAACTTTAATGATCATCATGTCGATACTCATTGGTAAGGACAAACTCTCTAACATTTGTTCAGGTTTAATGATTTGTTGTAGAAATTGACTTTTGAGCTCTGGATGACATTCTCCGTAAACCCCAATCATTTGTTCTTCATTTAATGAATCAGAATTTATGGAAAATTCTTATGGTATGTTTAGTGACTTTCAAACTGACAGGCTATCTGTTCTACATGGGACTAGAGACCCTTGTTTATTGACAATTACCCTTTTTGAATGGGAATATTGTTGAGCGCACCAACCTACAAATTGAAGAAATAGGAAAGAAATATCGACAACATATGGGAAAATGGAGGCCTGGACTTATTCTAAAAATGGAATATTCTTTCTCTTTATATCAGCCAAGTTTCTTCGAGACACAAAAATGGGGGAAATAGTGATATCGAGATCAATTACATATGCATCTATGTCAATTAGGGTGTCCTCATTACCTTCAGGGTCTTGCTCTGCTACTAAAAATACTATGTGATCCATGGTGATGGGATAAATATATGGAAGTGAATTGTAATGGTGAAAATTTGGGATGCAATAGAAAGTGGCGGTTGTGACAGTATTCCAACGGTTCCCATGTTTGAAAATAATAAATAATTAAAATTTCACATCGACACTTTATATTTTTCAATATGAAGAGATGTGGATTGGTGGTTTTTGAATAACCCTCTTGTCATTCTATAATCAACTTGATGATAACACGTACTTCTCAATGGAAACCATTATTTGGATTGTGGGACCACCCTTTAGAACTATCCTCCATGCAACTTCAAATTCTGGAATGCTTCCTGGCCGTCGATTTTGATGGATCATGATAAAAGTTATTTTGGGCCCAATCTAATTTATTTCTTCACCAAATTTAATTGTTGTGTGCCTTTTTTAAACTTCCATTCAATATATCTATTTTTTTTTAAATTGATATATTTATTCTCTCTTGCGACCAAACATATCATCGATAGTTTCTTTTTTGATGATAATCCTAGGTTTCCATTCATGCAACGATCATCCTCGGTCATCTCTCTTGTGACAATCATATTTGGTTGTCATTATTGTGGCGAAGAATGCTTGAAGTCTCTCTTGCAACGATCATCCTCGATCCTCTCTCTTGTGACGATCATCTTCGGTTTTTCTTCTTGTGATGATGATCGTTCGACGCCTCTCTTGCGACAATAATCCTCGGTTATCGTTCGTGTCATGATCATCCTATGAGGCACATACTTGGTGTATGATGTGAGGAATATTCTTGGTACATGTCTTTGTGACATTTGTACATATTGAGGTACACCTTAGTGATGTTATTGTACATTGATTAGTATCACATCTTGGCTATATTGATATCTTGGTATTGTGGCTATATTGGTTATGCTTGAGGCACTTCATTGATGATATCCTATCATATGGTACATGGTTGATGCATGATATGATACATGGTTGATGTACATGGTAATGTACATTGTTGATGGACTTCGTGTGGTACATGATTGATAAATGGTATGGTACAAGATTGGTACATGGTATGTTATAGGTGTTGATGTACATGGTTTGGAATATGCTTGAGGTATATGGTTGGTTTCATATCATTGATGTTCTAGTACATGATTGAGACCAATATCTTGTGATGGTATGTTGGTGATATTGGTATATGCTTGGTAGAGGCATATTTTGGTGATGTTGG